>RJWJ010002073.1:0-110162 GCA_004363605.1 Indri indri | reverse complement strand
TGGCGCCTTGTGGGATACAGCCGCTACTGTCTTTCAGAGGCCTTTCCGTGTGTAACAGCATTTTAAATGCAAACCAACACGTTCACATATTCCTTCAGGGCAAAGCTCTGCAAAACTCCTAAGACAAATCCTGTCCCCATACACGTTTATTATTAATTCATGGAGCGACAGGCTACTAGGAGAACTAATGGGGACCCTGTCCCTCTTGAGGAGCTTTGCTAGAAAGCTGGGTGCAGGTGGCACCTCACCTCAACCCAGTGACCCCTACCCCATCCTGGTGACCTCTGCCTCACTGCTCCTAACAGATATCGTGGTGTGGTGCCATCTGTTTGCTTTCCTGGCAGTTCTTGGTTGTTGTGAGGGCAAGACCACCATCCCTCCATGAGGCAGGTGTGCCTCCCCCTCTTACCAAGTCACCTTCCCAGCTGACTTGGCATGGGTGACAATCTGGGACTGGATTCCAATCTCCTGACCATTGGGTCGTGTCTGGGGACTTCCCTCCGAACTCCAGGCTGTCCCCAGCATCATTGCATGATTTCCTTTACCCACTAAAAGGAACATGAAAATAAGTGTCTGAGTTCAGTGTTGGCGTGAGCTCAGTCAGCAGTCTGTCCCACATATTCTGTCAGCAGCTCTGCAGACAGCTGAGAGAAATAATAACATAGGACGATTGCCTTAGACAATGATGTTAATGATGTTTGAATATTAGATAAAACACTGAGCAAGTCTGTAGCCCCACTGGGAAAAGTGTAAGGGAAGGATCCAAACAGGGCAGATCAGAGGACATTAGTGTGTGCCCTGTTCGGAGTTGCATGGGTAGATAAGCTAAAGTTTGGTAAATGTGTCCGTGTTTGTTACACATAACATCTAAAAGCTTGGTAAAATCCCCACCCCAAGGACATTAACTGCATGTACATAGGTGCTCCATGAATATCTGTTGCTTTGGAAAACTTCCTCTGGATTGAGCCATTTTTGCTAAAGGAAAGTAATAGCAAGTAAGAGGATGAAGCTGCCGCTGTTTCTGTGCTTCCTCCTGTCTGGGGGTCACGGGGATGCCACCTCGTCCCTGCTCACCCCCGGCAGTGCCGCCTCGGCACACACACTACAGTCAGATGCTCATGGTGACGGGTGGCTGGTTTGGGGTGATGGACTTTCCATTCCATGTTCACTAGGTTTTGCAGCCCCAGATTTTATAAAAGGGCACAAAACATTTGTGTATATCTCTGCACTCTGCATGTGAATGTAAAAGCTTAAACTTGAAATTACAGTCTGTTGTGTTAACTTTGTTGTGAGTCTTGGGAAAACATCTCTGTATTGTTATATTTTAAAACATTCTGATTTGTGAAGTACAAGTTTCTATTGCAGCGATAAAAACAGTAGCTTGTGTCTAAGAATGCAGCCTTGTGAGCGGTGCCTTGTTGTCATAGTTTCAGTATTACATTGGGAAGATTGAGCCAGTGATTTAGCACATGCCAAAAAGTGAGTCACCAGGACCGTTGGTTGGGAGTGGGGGAAAGATGCCTCTAACGTTCTCTGATAACTATGCCTTTTGCCCTGTGTAAGGTCTTCTTTGAAAACTGCAGTAGCTCCTTATCGAGGAGTGAAAATAAACTCAGGTCGAGTTCTGATATTTCGAAAGCATATTTATTACCGTAATTGTGACTCTTTAGAAAAAAAAATTAATGGTCTTATCAATTTACTTTAGTAGTAGAATGTCTTGGATTAGAATTTCTTATCAGCCGTAACTGCTAGGAAATGATGGCGTCGTCGTTGCTTTATTTGTGCGATCCCTCCAAATGCGTCATGCTGGGGCGTGGCCACAGACGGTCTTCAGTGATCTCCTAACCACCTCCTAGGAAGGGGTAAGATGTGCAGCCCGGGCACAGTGGGTGTCTGCCCTCGGGGAGGAGGCCAGGGAGGCCAGGGCACTGAAGACCAGCCAACACCAATGGGGAGGAAAGGCTTCTGGCTCTGACTGTGGAGGAGTGGAACTGCTCTGAAACTGGGAGATGAGAGAAGCTTGTCAGGTTTTGGGCTGGGGGTTGAAAGTTGGATAAAACGTGGTAAGGTGGAAAGGCAGGAGCAGATGAGCGCCTTGCACGGAAGCCCGAGGACAGAGCTCGCACAGGCTGTTCCCACTACCAAGCCACCACTGGGGCCGACAGAGCAGTAGTCTGCCAGAGGGACGGTCAGGATGGCAGGGGGCCTGGGACCACGTTGCAGTGGGCCGGCAGTAGGGGAGTTTGGATTTCCTCTTGGAGAACTGGTGGATCAGTCAGTTTTTTGAGCAGGAGAGCACCATGCTTGTAGGTAAAGGTAGGTCTTAAGACTATTAGACTGATGCCAGGGTGTGGAGAAGCCCGGGAGGAAAGAAGAGAGAGTGGGGACCTGCGGGGAGAGCTGGCATGACAGTGGCCCAGGCCTGAGGGACAAGGGCTTGGCCTCTGCCAGCAGCAAGGTGGGAAGGAAGGGGCAATGCTGCTGCATCATGAAACTTAGCCTGAATCACAGGTCGCCCAGCCAGAAGGAGAGAGTGTGGCCCATGAGTCTTCTGGCCTGGGTGACAGCGGGGTTGGCATCCTGACCAGATGGGAGCTGAGTGGAGGGGAGGTGGGAGTTGGAAGAAATTTCTACCCTTGTTCGTTTCCTCAAATACTGAGTGCAGTGCATGTGGAGAAGAGGATACAAGATGAGCCAAATGGGACTCTGTCCTCCAGATGCTTCTGTCCCCAGAGGAGATGGGATTGGCCAGGGAAGAGCAAAGGAGGGGAGAGTGGTGCGGGGCAGGGCAGGCGAGAGGAGGGAGGCCTTCTCTGGAGGAGACACGGGTGTTGGGTCATTACCCTGCCCTTTGTCCAGGTCCCACTTGGCGGCAGCAGCTGGTGTTGTCAGGACATGTCGCCTCCTTCACTCCTTACAGTGACCCACGGAGTCCGGCTGCCTTCGTCCCCGACACTGAGAGGTTCATCATTGTGACTGAGGGCAGCTGGTGGAGTGGTTAACCCCAGACCTGGACCCACTAGTCACACGGCTCAGCGCAGGCTCTTAACCCAGCCACGTGCTGCTCTAGTATTTGTGGGGAGGATAATGGGGTCCTGATGAAAGTTCTGCATCTAAACTGGGTTAGGGGAGGGTGAGGGTTTTCTAGGAAATATGAGCAGCAGGAGTAAAAAGCAAGGTGCTTGCGAAGATGCAGGTGTCATGAGAGAAGAGTGAGCATTTGCTGTGGGTGGGGCTCAGGTCATGTTGGCCGGGGTTGCAGTTTATCATTTCATTTCCAGAGGTCGCCATGAGAAGGCGTCACCTCTTTTACCCACAAGGACAGTGAGCCTCAGCATCCCTGTGTCCCACAGGTGGTGCTAACAGGACGCAGACCCAGGCCTGTGGGTGCACACTGCTCTTCTGCCACACCATGTGACATGCTCAGTAAGAACTGTCAGTGACCCTGGCTGGGCAAGAGAGCCCTCCATGCTTTAATGATCTTAATTTTGAGTCTGGAATCTAAGCCTTGAACACATGTAACAATAAAGCAGGAAAGGAACAAAGCCAATATGGCTGTGAGGGCCAGAGACACGTGGCCTGTGTTGGCAGCAGTGCTGAAGGCCAGCGCTAGTCCTGGTGTGGTCCTTGCACCTGTCTGCAGCAGGATAAGCATGCCGTTGAGAGTGAGCTTCCAGACACTTCTGTAGCATTTAAAGTTGCTGCGATATGTATCCATGTGCACAGTCAGCGAAGGTGCTCCTTGAACAGGGTGTATATGGCCAGTCCTGTGGAGTTTTCTGTGCCTTATGTCCCTCATCCCCTCAGCAGACCTGTGCATAAGCACCATTGTCACTGTCTTTGAGATGAGGACACTGAATCTCAGAGAAGTGAAGCAGGTTGCTCAGGGTTACGGAGCCCACACCTGTGGCCAGGAAGCCATATGATGCCCCCTCCCTGGGCACCATTTCAGTTCTTAAATGTTCTGCCATTCTCTAAGCAGGATCTGGGCCCAGGGCTGCAGTACTCACCCTCATTAGAACACTGCAAATGGATCCGAGAAGGTCCAGAGTCCCCTAGAACTTGGGCTGATACACTGGAGGTTATTAATCCTGCAGCTTGTTTGAAACTCGTGACTTTAGGACAAGAGAGAAAGACAACAGAAGATAAGCAAGGTCTGGATTTCTACTGTCGCCACTGGTTTAGCTTCTTTTCTGTTCCACAGCATTGTGGAAGCAATGAATTTGCACAAGTTCTTTGGAATATAATACTTTCTTAGCAGCCAGCTCCTCACCTCCCAGGCAGCCAGGCAGTGGACGTGGCTGTGTGTGGCTTTGCCTGCAGCCTCACTGTGTTCCTCCTTGTGTTAAGCGTGCCTGGCCCCGAGGAGCACGTGTGTGCATGTGGCCAGTCCTGCCGGCTCATCTTTGGGAGGTTTGCTGTGCAGCCTGTCTGGCCTCAGGGTCGGGTGGAAGGATGCAGGTGCAATACCTACCCTTGGCTTCCCTGGCTCAGCCCACTTTTAGTCTAGGGAATGCTGCTCAGATGGTGCTTCCTTGACTTCAGGAACATCAACTGTGGTGGGGACAGTGTGGGTGGAGAGCACCTCGGGGTAGTGGTGGGAGGGCAGAGCTGAGATAAGAGAAAGGAGTTACCTGCTGGGACAAATGGATTTGATCCCAGAGCCTCGGTGTTGTCTGTACTCAAGCAGGGCCACTGCAGGCTCGCTGGCAGTTTCGGATGTTGCAGTGTCCTGCTTGCTGCACAGAACATGGTCCCTCATTGCTGGTGCAGTTGTTGCCATTGCCTACTACAATAGGCTAAGCCTACACACAAGATGTGAAGAGACAGGGTCTACTTGATGGTCATTTACACAGAGTCCCAGTGTGTGCATAATGCACTTCAATCTCCGTAAGCTAACGAGCAGGGCAGCCATTTCTTTCCCCGATTTCTGGATGGAGAATGGTCCATGTGCTGATGGAGAGTGGTGAAGTGGTCCAGCTACTCACATCTGCTTTGGTGTTGGGTCCCATGGCACCTCCAGGGGGCCCTGTATGGCCGGAGTCCATGTGGGTAGGTGGTCAGAGCTCAGAAGTGATGGAGAATGTTATTACAGGAGCATGCACAGGCAACAGGCTGTGCAATCAGCCCCGAGTAGTAGGTGATCTCATGAAAATATGGCCTGATCACAAAGATCACTGGGTTGAAGACTGCAGGTGGAGTAGTTGTCTATGGCCACATAACAAATCATCCTAAAACTTAGCAGTTTAAAGTGGGAGTGGCTTTACTGGGTGGTTCTGACATGAGGCTGAGGTTGCACAGCTATGCTTAGAGTTAAGTAAAATAGTTGGAACATGGCTTAGTTTTTGCCAAGTTTTGTCAGGATGCCTTACGCGTTGCCATGTGGACCTTTTCCTGTGTCTGCTTGACTATCCTCACAGCATGGTGGCTGACTTCCCGCAGAGCAAGTGTTTCAGGAGGGAGTGTAAGGAGCAAGTTGCAAGGCCTTTTGTGACCTCGCCTTAGAAGTCACACACCGTCACTGGCTTCATAATTTATTTGTCCAGAGTAAGTCACTAAGTCCAGCCCATGCTCAGGGGAGGAAAATTAGACCCCACCATGTGAAAAGATTAGTATGAAACATTTGTGGTCATATTTTGAAACTACCACAGGGCAACTTCCTTTCCCCAAGCAACTTGGTTAAACCCCTGGTGATGGCACATAAAACACACACTGGGGGCCTAAGAGGAGACTTTGTTCCACTGGAGGTGGGACTGGTACAAACCTTTCTAATAGTTGGGTTTTTCATGTACCAAGGGCTGCACATGGCAATTTTCTTTATACAAGTATGTATCATTGTTTACATTAACATTCTTAAAATAATGAAAACTTTTGCCACTTTTTAAAATAAACCTCAGGTACTGAAGAGTGACCACATGTCTCAGTTTGAGACAGTCCCAGTTATAGCTTATCCTGGTATAATTCCTACTAATGCACATTTCACCACCTATTTCCCTGCCTGGACTGTAAATGTTGTGATCACTCTGCCTGAATACTGAGCCTACCTCAACAGACATGAAGATTCTGTCCTGGCAATTGTTAACCTGGGGTGTGTTTCAGAATCGCCTGGGAGCTTTGGGATAAAGGCAGGCTGAGCTCCTCCCTGGGAGGTCGTGACTGAGCCAGCTCGGGTGGGACCCTGATGATTCAAAGATCCAGTCCTGGCTAACGATCATCCATTCATTCTTCTGTCATTCACCCACCTGAATTGGTCAAGATGTTCCAGCTCTCAAGGAGGCCAGTCTGGGAGTTCTGTTTAGTCTAAAAATCCTGTATACATAGAATGCAAAAATTTCCTCTCCAAAAAATGTAGGTTTTTAATGCACTTCACATGGTTTAACCAAGTTGCTTTGGAAAAAGTCTGTCAAGTCCAGATTGCGAGCAAGCTCTCGTGCAGTACTTAGCACCTAACTATGAGTAATCAGCAACATCAGAATGGCTATAAATCCTCCCAAGCAAACCTCTACCATTTCAGTTCTTAAATGTTCTGTCATTCTCTAAGCAGGAGCTGGGCCCAGGGCTGCAGTACTCACCCTCATTAGAACACTGCAAATGGATCTGAGAAGGTCCAGAGTCCCCTAGAACTTGGGCTGATACACTGAAACGAAACTATTCTGTAAAATACTTTCGGGGTCATTTATCTAATTGTTTTCCTGCAGAATTGTTTGTCTGAAAAAAAAAAGTTACTCTAAGTTGCTGATCATAAAAGACATGAAATCTTTAAATAGTATAAAATAATGGTTAAAAAGCAAAACCAAAAACAAACCAAAAGAAAAAAGAAGACAAAGAAAGAAAGTGAGTCCAAGCTTAATTTTTAAAAGAAGTTTTTCTTGCCCTCATTTAATTAAATATCTTCCATCTAGGATAAACTGTACTTTAAATTAAATATGTATGGTTGTCTCTGTGTTAAGTTTTTGTCATATTTCCCTATATATTATGGAGGTTCAAAATGAAATTCATTTTTACTGATGTAGGACCATTTTAAAATTTATTTAATTGGCTCATGATTTTTTAAAAAAGCGTTAATGAAAATTCATCTATATGCTGGTGTCTTGGCTGTCTGCCCTGCCAGAGCCCACAATACCTTGTATAGAAGGAGGATGGATCTCTAAACACATAATTATAACAAGAGTAATCATAGAGATATGTACAAAGTGCCTCAGGAACACCCAGAAAAGAAGGAGCAATTAGTTCTTATAGGGTGGGGCTAAGTCAGGTTTATTTTTATGAAATGCCTTCTCAGAAAATGATTTCGCTGAAGCAGTTCTTAAATACAACGCTTCTTCCAGACCCAGCCGCAGCCACTCCAGAGGAGCTGTAAATATCCCACCAAGGTTAGCTCATGTAATTAGACACATGAGGGTTTATTCAATGGGGATTTAAAAAAAGTTCATCAATTAGGAGAGTAAAAAGATGTGGAGAAGTGCAGACACCTGTTAGAGTGACAGGATTGGAAGCTTTTCAGAAAGGTTAACAAGAAAGTTGAGATGAGGTCGCCAACAAGTACTCGGACTTGGGTGGCAGTTCTTGAATTCATCCTTTATAGGCACCTGAAGAAGGCTAGAGACACAGGACAGTTAACCGAGAATGTGAGCTGATGGCCCCAGGAGGGTGTCATACACCTCGTTGTCCCCAGGATGTCTTGTTTGCTTTGCTGGGCGGGTCCTGACCCTTGCAAAGTAGTTCCTGTCAGTGACAGTCTGAAAGGACAGGTCTCCATCACTGACTGTTGGAATGTCTAGGCATTCACAGGGTTATTCCTTTAGCTTCATTTAATTTAAAAATGGAGTATTAAAAAAAATAAAATAAATAAAAAAATGGCTGGGTCCGGTGGCTCACACCTGTAATCCTAGCACTTTGGGAGGCCGAAGCAGGAGGATCGCTTGAGGTCAGGAGTTTGAGACCAGCCTAAGCAAGAGGGAGAACCAGTCTCTACTAAAAATAGAAAAATTGGCCTGCCACAGTGAGGTGGCATGCACCTGTAGTCCCAGCTACTCTGAAGGCTGAGGCAGGAGGATCACTTGAGCCCAGGAGTTGGAAGTTGCACTGAGTGATGATGCCACTGCACTCCAACCTGGGTGATAGTGAGACCCTGTGTCAAAACAAAAAATAAAAAACAGAAAAAGAAAACAATTTTGATAACTTTGAACATGTGATAGTGGTAATTTTTTTAATTCTACATAAATGGAGTACAGACCATGTACAAGGATAATGCCAGATCTACAGGGGGTATGAAAACATGCATATATTCCTGGACCCCCAAGGATGTCAGTATTTAGTTAGAAGCTAGTAAGATCAAATACAGAAAAATATTAAACCTTTATTTAGATAGTTAGGACTAACGTAGTGCTTGACTGATAAAAAACTTAGATTGGTATAGACTGAGAAATTATAGTTTATACGCTGAGAACACTGTGCGTGATCCAGCACCCCTTACTGGGTATGGAATAACTAGCCAGAGTTTCTGTTGGTTCTTACTTATGCACTGTCTTGCTCATGCTTCCTTGTATTTGGAAGATTAGTTTTTTTTAAAGGAATTTCTTCTGGCTGGGTGTGGTGGTTCATGCCTATAATCCCAGCGCTTTGGGAGGCTATAGTAGGAGGATCCCTTGAGGCCAGTTGTTTGAGACTAGTGTGGGCAACACAGCTAAACTCCATATCTACCAAAAAAAAAAAAAAAATTAGCCAGACTTTGTGACATGTGCCTGTAGTCCTAGATATTCAGGAGGCTGAGGCAGGAGTGTTCGAGGCTGCAGTGAGCTATGATTATGCCACTGCATTTCAGCCTGAGCTACAGAGTGAGATCCTGTCTCTAAAAAACAAACAAACAAACAAAAAAAACAAAAACTAAAAAACTAAAAAAAATTTAAAAAAGGAATTTCTTCCTTTTTTCCCTCTGTGATTGAGAAAGTGTACTGAATTTTTAAAACTTCTTTATTGAGGTATATTTATATGCAATAAACTGCACATATTTAAAGCATACAGTTTGATGAGTTTCGATATATATTTGCACCCTTGAAACCATCACCACAATTGAGATACAGAAGTTTTTCAGTTGCTGCCCAGACCATTAATCTTTTTTTTTTTTAATTTAAGTGGCACTGTACAGTAGTACTATTTTTTTTATATAGTCCTTTCACTCAGCTTGATGATTTTGATATTCACTCATATTGTGATGTTTCTATCGCTCATTCCTCTGTATTGATGGGCAATGTTCCACTCATTAATTTACAACAGTTTGTCCGTTCTCCCATGGATGGACATTTGGGTTATTTCTAGATTTTTGGCTATTACAGAAAAAACTACTATTATATGAATGTTCACTTGTAGTCTTTGTATGGACATATATTCCCTTTCTTCCAAATAAAGAGTAGGGAAATGACTGAGTCACATGGTGGGTGTATGTTTAATGTTTTAAGAAACCACCAGACTGTTTTCGAAAGTGGTTGTACTGTTTTCGAAAGTGGTCGTACTGTTTTTCATTCCACCAGCAGTGGATGAGAATCACAGTTGTTGGGTCAGTCTTTAATTTTTGCCTTTCTAGTGTGTGTGAAGTTTATTGAACTTTAAGTGTAAGCTTTGTGATCTGGGGCATCACGAATGTTTTGTAACTTACTCCTTCAATTCCGTCATCATCTTACACAGGAGGAAGTGCAATCCCAGCACCCAGGGCAGCAGCTGTAGCTATGGGGTACATCGCACCTGCGTGCCCAGGCCTGGGATATGTGGGCATTCCTGGAGGCTCCAAAAGTTGGCCTTGAAGCAAGCCGTAGGCCCTGCGGGAGCTTCCCTTTGCATGCTCTGGAGTGTGGAAAGGGGCGGGACAGAGGAGGTCCCAGACCTGAAGGGTCCCTCCCCACAGGGCAGGGCTGGACTAGGTCTGTCTCAGGGCTGGCGGCAATTGGGCTGGAGAACAGCTACCTGGAAACATGTGAAAATGCTGTTTGCTGCAGCAGATACAATGTTTCACTTTGTAATTCCTGGCTTAAGGAAGTAAAGAGGCCATCTAGAGAATACAATTGGGTTAGGTTGGCCGAACTCTATTTTTCCAGCTTCTGCTTTAGCAATTTTTATTTTTACATTATCATCACTCATGTTTAAATAGTACTCATTCTAAATGATCAGATTCTTAAAAATAATAATGTTTAAATAGATCACTTTTCAGGAGACTTCCCCAAATCCGATAACGAACAGCCATTGATATGAAGATTCATTTAATCCTATTCAGTGAGTGCCTTTAAATGACAGAATGGATCACAGAAAATATCAGAGGTACATATCAGTAGAGAACATAGTAACGGAAACCCATGGACCCGTTACTGAGCTTTAACAATTTTTGACATTTTGCCAATTTTGTTTCCTATATTCTCCCACGTGTTTTTTTTTTTTTTTTTTTTTTTGGCTTGAGCATTTTGATGCAGAAGCCCCAAGTGCTGTGGTTTCATTCACGAGTCCTTCTGCATGCAGCCAGCTGATAAGGATTGTCTTTTTGATGCCATCACCGCCTCATCCTGCCTGACAGTAATTCCTTAATGGTATTTAAGCTTGTCCATAGTTAAATTTCCCAGACTGTGTTAAAGGCAACATGTAGTGGGATCCTTCTGCTGGAACTTCTGGCTGGGACTCCGAAAGACAAAGAGATTGGCCTCAGCAATTGCCTTTCTGGTTACTCTGTGACTGTGTTCTCATGCTTCCGTGTGCTCTCCTCACTCAGAACTGCCTGTATGTACAGCGTGTCTCGGCCTTGTTGGGGGCCCCGAGATGCCTGTTTTACCCTCTCCACCCAGTGCTGTCCTCACCGGGGGTGCATGTGTGTGATGCATCTTGCCTTGCCTCTAGCACCCTGTGCAGCTGGCCACTCATCTGTCACTTCTCCGTGCCCCAACTGTTACTGAGCCCCTGGCAGGAGACAGATGGCTGTGCTAGGTGCTGGAGACCTAAAGTTGTGGCCACTGTCCTGTGGGAGGAGGGAGGGGGCAGAGACGTGATGCCATGCAGTGTGGCGTGAAGCGGCTTTCTACTGTAGACACAGCCTGGAGGGATGGGCACACACAGGCCCTAGGGAGACCCTGCTGGAGGACAGGTGCCCGCCGAGCTCCCACCTGCCATCAGGGTGCTCATGCTGGGGTGGGGGAGGAGCATGTGAGGGCAGAAAGGAGCTGGCCCAGGTGTCTGGGGGAAGTGCAATTTAGCATGTTAGTATTTAGGGTTATTATATGAGCAATTTAGTCTTCCTAAAGCCTACAAAGAGGGGAGGAGGCTGAGGTTGTGTGGGAGGAAGCTGGGGAGGTGGTCAGGGCAGTGGGGAGCCCTAGAAGGGTCCAAGCAGGGCGGGGACGGGATTCAATTTGAGTTTAGAAACAGTGCACGTCTTCTTGAGCCCTTTGTCTTTATACCTGTGTTTATTTGAGGGGTAAACTAACTTACATGTAGAATAGAACAAAATTTAAAGGAAGGCTGAGCACACATCATTTTACAACATCAACAAACTTATCCCAAGCTGGTGACCTGAGCTGTGACATTTTGGGTTTCACATCATCTCTGCTGGGAAGAACCCTGGTGATCGCTGGGCCAGACCTTCCAGTTTGCCTGTCCCTTCAGAACCCACGCTCCCCAGTGATTAACAATCAGCTTTCGAAGTAAGGTAAACTAGATGTGCTGGTGGCACGTACTGTCCTCTGGTGACCAATAGCATGTAATCGATGCTACTGGCATGTGACCTGGCCTTTCTGCTATGTCTCCTGATGGGTGCATGCCTCTGATTGTATTTTCGCTAGGACCGATGTCCAAATTGAACAATCGTTGCCTTCATCTCGGGTTCAAAATTTGACCACCCGACGGGTACTGCTGCTCACACAGAGCATTTGCTGCTCAGTACCTCATTAGGGGTATCTGTCCACATTCCTGTGCTGCCATTTTTCTCTGCATCTTCTCTGTTTTCCCAAGGTGTTGGTATAGGGCCTGTATGCAGGAAGATAAATAGAAATACAAATAAGAAACCAGGCTGCAAAAAGATGGAGGGAGGAGAGATACTAGCCATGAAAGCAAATCTATGTGCTGTGACTGTGACTGAGCGTTGATTGGTTCTGTCTTCGTGTTTCTGACAAGCTGGGCAGGAGGGAAACAACAGTTTCCATAGTTCTCATTATTGAAAGTAGGGCACTTTCCGGTTCCTCAAAAGAGGCATCGTTTTTCCTGGCATTAAAAGGTAATTATTTGCAGTTGTTTGTTCCAGTCACTGCTGCTCACGTACGTTCTGTGGCTTGCTGGAAGTGCTCACGTATAATTTGCAGATGTTGTCAGTGCACCTACTGTGTGTGGAGTGGGGCCTGAGTGGCTGGGGAGTAGTAGGGGGTTCCTGTGGGTACAGAGTGCAGGCTGAGCTTCCAGGTGAGAGCCGGGTCTGCCTGCCTGGGAGTGGATGGGAGCAGCTGGGGATGGGAACTCAAGGTAGAAATGAGTGACCAGCACTTCCATGGAAAGGACGGCAGGAGCAAGGCCAGAGGTGTGTGAGAACGAGTCTTATTTCTGGAAGGAGTTGGCACTCCAGGAAAGGAGGCAGGAAGGGAGAGAGAACAGACAGGCAGGGTGGGCACCTGAAAATCCTCAGGGCCCTGCAGCCCTTGGGAGCCCCGTTCAGAGGCAGCAGAGGAGCCAGAAAGACCATTAGCTCCTGTTTTAGAAAACTAGCTCTGGCAGCTGTGCAAGGGGCGTGCCAGAGACTGCAGGGACATCGGGTCCAGGCAGCGCCAAGAGGAGGTGCCACAGGAGGGGCTGTGAGGTCTATGACTTCAGGGAGCCATAGTCACTGGGGAGGTGGTTTAGGAGAGCAGGTAAGGAGGGGATGGAGAGGGACGGAGAAAGCAGAGTAGGACGGCTTGCAGAAATGTCAAATGATACACTCTTTCTTTATTTGGGACAGAGTAATAAAAAGAAAGACTTCCGTCGTGAGCCAATTGGCTGCTCTCCATTGCTCGGCAGACCCTGAACCCTTATGCCGTGGGCACGCTGGGAGGACGGCGGTTACCAAGACCTCACAGGTGTCTGCTGGCGCTGCCCCAGGCTGGGTCTGTGTGCCAGCATCTTTCACAAGTGGAAACAATGCATTGTGACCCTGATCCCCCCTGACCGTTTTGTATTGTTCTTATTTAACCAGGACAGGTTGAGTAAATGGTGAGTTGCATACAATTAAGTGGGGACGAGAGTTTTTCACAGACATCCATCTTGAAGACTGGTTCTCAAATCCAGTTCTTATTTTCTGTTTGTGTTTTTTAAATTTTTTTTTTAATTTTGTTTTTTAAGCCAACATGGAGTCTAGTTGACTTCTTTTGTGTGTGGTTCTGTGAATTTTAATAGGTGTGCAGTTCTATGTCACCACCACCATAATCAGCATACAGAATGGGTCCCCAAGGCTCCCTCTTGCTGCCTGTCTGTAGTCTTCCTGCCAACCACTGATTTGTTCTTCATCACTGTAATTCTTTTTGAGAATGCCATGTGAATGGAATCATACAGTACGTATCCTTTTCAGCATAACTTCACTCACTCAGCACGCTGCCTTTGCCGTTCAACCCCTCGTGTGTTTTGGGAGTGCATTCATTTCTGTTGCTGAGAAATCCTCCATCCTGTGGGGCCAGCACAGTTTGTTCACCCGTCCACCCACTGAAGGACATCTGGGTGGTTTCCAGTGTTTTGTGAGTGTGAATGAAGCTGCCATAAACATTCCCGTACAGGTGTTTCCGTGAACTTCAAAGTTTCATTTCTCTGGGGTAAATACCCAAGAGTGAGATTGTTGGGTCAGATGGTATATCAGAGTTTAACTTTATAGGAAACTGCCAAACTGTTTTCTAAAGTGCTGTTCCATTTTGTATTCCCACTAGCAATGCATGAAAGTTCCAATTGCTTTATGTCCTCGCCAGCACTTGGTATTTTTAAGCTTTTTATTTTAGCCCTTCTTGCAAGTGTCTGGTAGTATTACATTATGGTTTTAACTTGCATTTGCCTAATGTCTAATGATGGTGAACATTTTTTATGTGTTTGCCATTTGTATATTATGGTGAAATCTCTGTTTAAGTCTTTTGCCTACTTTTTAATTGAATTGTTTGTTTTCTTCTGTTGTGTCTTGAAGATTCTTTATATAATATAATGTGGATATAACTCCTAAGTCATATATGTGATTTTTAAATATTTTTCCCAGTCTGTAGCTTGTGTTTCTGTTCATTAGCAGTGTCTTTAAAAGAGTAAATGTTTTTAATTATGAGGAAGTCCAGTTTTTGTTTTGGACTTCATGCTTTAGACAAGCTTTGGGTGCCATATCTAGGAACTCTTGCTTAACCAGGCCTCGAAGATTTTCCTCAATATTTTCTGTTAAAGGGTTTACAGCTTTACTTTTCCACTTAGATCTATGGTACATTTTGAGTTAATTTTGTGTAGGAGTTTAATGAAGTCGAAGTTTTCTTGTTCCTCTTCCTCTTCTTTTTTTATTTTTGGCACAGGGCATCCAATTCTAACACCATTTGTTGAAAAGACTATCATTTATCTATTTAATTGTCTTTGCACCTTCATCAAAAATCACTTGGTCATATTTGAGTAGATATATTTATATTTCTTGACTTTCCACTGATTTTGTAACTGTTGCTTCAGGAGGTAGCGTTCTATCTTGATTATTGTAGCTTTATAGTAAGTCTTAAGGCTGTGTAGTGTGATTCCTCCAACATTCTTATTTTTCAAAATTGTTTTGGCTATTCTTATTTCCTTGCCTTTCCATATACATTTTGAGATAATTTGTCTATATCTACAAAAAAAAATCATGCTGGGAATTTGAGATTTTTGTTAAATCTGTAAATCAATTTGAGTCTTCCAACCTATGAATATGTATCTGTTCATTTATCTATAACGTGTTTGATTTCATTCACCAGTTTTGTTGTTTTCAGCATGCAAATTCTATCCATGTCAACCAGATTTATGCCTAAATATTTATTGGTAGACATGTGTGAGTGGTATTATAAAATTTTCATTTCCAATTGTTGATCATTAGTGTAGAAATATAATTGATTTTTGTTTGTTCACCTTGTATCCTATGACCTTGCTAAACTCATTAATTCTGTGAGGATTTTTGCTTTGTTTTGTTTTGTTTGCAGATCCTTTGGAATTTTCTGTGTACGTCTAGAAAACAGGTATGGTTTTGTTTCTCTCTTGCCAAACTTTAGGCCTTTTATTTCTTTTTCTCTTCTTGTACAGTGCAGACTTCCAATAAGAAATTCAATAGGAGTAGTGAGGATATACATTCTTGCCTTGTTCCCAGTGTTAGGGGGAAAACATTTCGTCTTTCACTGTTAAGTTTGATATTGGCTATAGGTTTTATGTACATGTCTTTTAAGAGGTTGAAGAAGTTTCCTTTTATTCCTAATTTTCTGAGAGTTGTTGATATTGAATTATGTTAAATGCTTTTCTTTGCTTCAATTGATATGCTCATGTGGTTTTTCTTCTTTAGACTGTCAATATGGTGAATTGCATTAATTTATTTTCAAATATTGAACCAGCCTTGCATTCCTGAGATTAACCAACTTGGTACTATTCTTTTATATATTGCTAGATTCTATTTCCTAATTTTTTTTTTGAGGATTTTTTTCTCTGTGTTCCATGAGGGATATTGATATATAGTTTTCTCATGATGTATTCGTCTGGTTTCGGCATCAGGATAATATTGGCCTCATATAATGATTTGGGAAGTATTCCTTCCTCTTGTGTTTTCTAGAAGAGATTGTATAGAATTGGTCGTGGGTTTTTGTTTGTTTGTTTTAAATCTTTAATGCTTAGTGAAATTTGCCAGTAAAACCACATGGGCCTGAAGATTCCTTTTTCATAATGTTCTTAACTACAAATTCAAATTTTTAAATAGGTATATTTGGGTTATCTATTTCATCTTCAGTGAGTTTTGGTAGTTAGTGATTTTTGAGAAATTTGTTCATTTCATGTATTTTATTAAATTTATAGGCACTGATATGTTCATAGCATTCTCTTTTTATTCTTTTATTGTCTGTGGTCTCCGTAGTGATATCTTCTTTATATTAGTAATTGGTGTCTCTCATTCTTCTCATAGGTTTATCAATTTTATTGTTAAAAAAACAACTTTTGTGGTCATTGTTTTCTCTACTGCTTTTTATTGTTTTCTATTTCATTAATTTCCGCTGTTACCTTTATTGTGGCTGCTTTCTGTATGATTTGGGTTGGTTTTGCTCTGCTTTTTCAAATTTGATTTAAGTGGAGGCTTAAACTATTGATTTGAGAGCTTTCTTTTGTAACGTAAGCATTTGACACTATGTATTTCCTCTTAAGCACTTGTTTATTATAATCCCACCAATTTTGATTGTTTAAAAATTCATGTTCAAATCCTTCAGAGTTTCCTTTCTCCCACGGATTATGTAGAAGTATATTGTTTAACTTCTAAGTGCTTTCAAATTTTATGATTATCTGTTACTGATTTCTAGTTTAATTCCAGTATAGTTAGAGAAGATATTTGTATGCCTTTAATTCTTTTTATATTTGGTCAGGTTTGTTTTATGATCTAGGAGATGGCCTGCCTTGGTTAGAATGTTCTACCATACAATGTGTTTTCTGGTGCAATTGGGTGGAGTTCTAGAGATGTCAGTTAGATCAAGTTGGTTGATGGTGGTGTTCACTTCTTTTAGACCCTTATTGATTTTCTGTGTAATAATTGTATTGATTATTAAGAGAGGTATGCTGTTTCAAAAGTTAATTGTGGGTTTGTCTATTTCTCTGATCAGTTTTGGCCATTTTTGTTTTATGTATTTCAAAGCATCATTGTTAGGTGCGCTGACGTTTAGGGTGCTTGTGTCTTCTTGTTGAATGGACCCTCTTACTATGATGTAATATTCTTCTTTATCCTTGGTAATTTTCTTTGATTTGTCTGATATTTCTACTTTGTCTGACATTAACATAGCCATTGTGGCTTTCTTTTCATTAACATTTATATGGTATAATTTTTCCATCATTTTACTTTTACCTACCCACATCATTACATTTACAGTGAGTTTCTCGAATATAGCATGTAGTTAAATAATCTCTCTTAGTTGGAGTGTTTAGACCATTTACATTAAATCATTGTATTAAACCATTACATTATACCATTTACATAAATAAAGGATGTTGGTCTATAATTTCTATTGATATTTTTGGATTTGGATCAGGCATTTAATTTGTTTCTTCTTTGTTGCCTGTTTTGTATTCCTATTTCCCCTTTCCTGTCTTCCTTTGAGTCATTTGAAATTTTTTATTATTTCATTTTAATTTATCTATTGTTTTAGCATATCCCTTTGTTTATTTTTATGGGATTAAAATAATTGAACTTTTCACAGTTTCCTTAGAATTAATATTTTACCATTCATGTGGAATGTAATTTACTACCATATAGGTATCCTCCATACTTAAGTGTCATATCTACATTTTAAAGACCTCAAGAAGAGAATAGTCCCTTGGCCTAGATGTTTTACCATGTCAGTTCCTCCTTGTGTTCAAAGTTTTCTTTCCAGATCGTTTCTCTTCTACCTGAAGAACTTACCTTAGCAATTCTCTTAGAACAGTCCCACTGGCAATGAATTCTCTCTGCCTTCATTTGACAATGTCTTTGTTTCACCTTCATACATGAAGGATATATTTACTGGATGTAGCAACCTGGGTTTATAAGTTTTTTTCTTTCAGTACTTTAAAAATATTTCCACTTCATTCTAGCCGTTGTAGTTTCTATAGTCATTCAAATTGTTTCCATGTAAGAAATACGGATTTTCCCTGATTGCTTTCAAGATTTTTTCCCTTGGCTTTAGTTTTAAGCACTTTGATTATGATTTCTGAGAGTGTGGCTTTTTTTGTATTCGTCCTGTATGGGGTTTGCTGAACTACTTGAATCTGCAGGTTTATTTCATTTGTGAAATTTTGTCAACTTTGGGGAGTTTTCTGCCATTAATTCTTGAAATATTTTTTGTGTACTGCATTCTTTTTTCTTTCTAGGACCCCATTGACATGAAAACTAGACCTCTTGGTGTTGCCCATGGGTCCCTAGAGTCTATTCATTTTTTTTGGTCATTTTTCTTATGTTCAGATTGCACATTTTCTATTGACTGTATTCCAGTTCAGTTGGTCTGCTATTGAGCCCATCCATGAATTTTTCATTTCAGTTTTTGGATTTTCAAATCTAAAGATTTCCTTTTGGTTATTTTTTGTATCTTTTATTTCTTTGCTGAGATATGCTGTGCTTTCATTCATTTCAAGAGCTCATGCTCTTACTTCTTGGAGCATATTTATAACACTTGCTTTAAACCCTTTTTCAGACAATTCCAATATATGGGTCATCTTGTCATGGCATCAGTTGGTTGTCTTTCCCATGTGAGTTGAGATTTTCCTGGTTCTTCATATGATAAGTAAATTCCAATTGTTTTCTTGACATTTTGAGTATTTTTTTGGGGGGGGAGAGGGTCCCACTCTGTCACCCTGGGTAGAGTGCATTGGCCTTATCATAGCTCACTGCAACCTCAAACTCCTGGTCTCGAGTGATCCTCCTGCCTCAGCCTCCCAAGTTGCTGGGAGTACCAGCATGTGCCACCATGCCATGCTAATTTTTATATTTTTTGTGTATTTCATATTCTTGTTCAGGCTGGTCTGAATCTCCTTGTCTGAAGCGATCCTCCCACCTCGGCCTCCCAAAGGGCTGGGATTACAGGCATGAGCCACCGTACTGGCCATTTTGAGTATTTTTTATGATACTGTGTCTCTTATTTAAATCTTTATGGAGAATATTGATATTTTTTGTTTTATCAGGCAATTGACCAACGTAAGTTCAGTCTTAAATTTCTGCCAAGTCTTCTGTGGTTGTCATTTCAATGGTAGTTATGTTTGAAAAGCCTTGCAGTGCCATTCAGATCTTCCATGTTTTTGCCCCCAGAGGCCAGTCTGGGACCTGGTTGGTGGTCTGTCTCCTACTTCATTCTCAAAGCCTATGATGAGATCCACATGTGCAGTTTGGGGACACCCCTAGGAGTCCATAAATGACTTTATGGGGTTGCTCCTTCCTCTCTGCAGTCTCTCAGTGCTTTCTACTTCCCGGGACCTTTCCTTCCAGTGCTCCTGACAGAGCATGAGGGCTTGTTTGTCTTGCTTTGCTGCATATCGTCTGTGACTGTGTCCACTTCTGCGTCAAAGCAGCAGTAGATCAGAAATGAGGAAAGCAACAGGGGTTTACTCCACCTTCTTGGGACCACAACTCCTCTAATCAGAAGAAAGCATTTACCTCCTTCCGGTTCCCTGTGCTGCCACTGTTGCTATTGTCCCCTCTGCCACTCCAGGACTGCCAGGGGACTGGGGCTCAGAAGGGCAGAGAGACAAACATGGTGGAGAATTCCTCTTTCTCACTAAGCATTAGAGGACCACTTTCCTTCTCTTTAACCCAGCACCAGAGGGTTTCTCCTGGAGCTCTCTCTGTCTAAGCCATTGCCCACTGCCAGGCTCCAGGCTGCATTGAATCCAGGACTGCAAAAAGAATGGTCAACTGAGCACTAGTTCGATGGTATTTTGAATTATGGTTTCATTTCCAAATCACCCACTACTGTGTACTTCTCAGAGCCCTCAGATAGCTGCTCCATCCACTCTGACCAGGTTTACAGCTGCTCTGTGTGGGAGAGGGCAGGGTTTGTTCATTCCATCCGAACTGATTTTCTTTTAAAACACACATACCTCATATATGCAGACAAAAGAATATTATTCAGCTCTAAAAATAAATGAGCTATTAAGCCATGAAAGAACATGGAGGAACCTTAAATGCCTATTATGGTGTGAAATAAACCAATCCGAAAAGGCTACATGCTGTATGATTCCAACTATATGACATTCTGGAAAAGGCAAAAAAAAAAAAAAAAAAAAAAAAAAAAAAAGATCAGTGTTTGATGTTGCCAGGGGTTAGGAGAGGGAGAGACCTGAATAGGCAGAGCATAGAAAATTTTTAGGGAAGTGAAAATACTATGTGTGGTACTACAGTGGTGGATGTGTGCTGCTACACATTTGTACTGATCTGCAGAATGTACAAGACCAAGAGTGAACCGTAATGTGAGCTGTGGACACTGATAACGTGTTAGTGCAGGTTCACCGGGTGTAACAGATGGTCCACTCTAATGGGGGTGTAGATTGTCGGGGAGGCTCTGTATGTGTAAGGCAGGGGGTAATGATAAGTCTCTGTACCTCCCTCTTAACTTTGCTGTGAACCTAAAACTGCTAAAAAAAAAAAATAAAAATGTATTAAAAAAAAACTTGCTTGTTGGCTGGGTGCAGTGGCTCATGCCTGTAATCCCAACACTTTGGGAGGCCAAGGCAGAAGGATCGCTTGAGGCAAGGAGTTCAAGACCAGTCTGGGCAACATAGGCAGACCCTGCCTGTACAAAAATTAGAAAAATTAGCCAGGTGTGGTGGCACATGCCTATAATCCCAGCTACTCAGGAGACTGAGGCAGGAGGATCCCTTGAGCCCAGGAGTTTGAGGTTGCAGAGGGCTATGATGCCACTGCATTTTAAACTGACACAACAGGGGGAGACCCTGTCTGGAACAAAAAAGCAGGTGCTAAAGATTTCCCATTAAAATAACTGGAGGGCCTGGTGAATGTAGTTGAAAATTTCAGGCGATTTATTTAAAAGCAGAAAGGACAAAAAATTATCAGAGTATAACACACTAAGTACCTGCAAATGCCACCCATTTCCTTCCCCCTTTAGTACTTAGGGCAGGGCTCTTAATGGGCTTCTTCCATACATTTTCGGGGCTGTATCTTTTATTAGAATTATCAGGGATTTAGCAGATAATTTTCAAGATGCTGGAACTTTGCGATGAATTTAAAATGTGTACAGTGCCTTTCATATACATTTGTCATGGCCTCTCAGTATGTCATTGGGTTTTTAAAAAGATTAGCTCTAAAAAAAAAACAACAAAAAAGATATCCAAAAAAAAAAAAAAAAGCTTAGCTCTGTAGGATTCTTCACGTCTCCTGCCGGGCTGGCACACAGGGCGGGGCCTGCGGGTAATTCGAGAATGACGACAGCTGTGTCTTTCCTTGCAGGACCAAGTGTCTCGGAGGAGAGCCTTTCCCGCCGCGGGCGCAGGGCCGGTGCTTAGTCACTGAGCGCGCTGTCTGGGGACCTGGCGCGCCCAGCTCTGCTGTCTCTGTAATTGCCAGTTGCCTCCGAATTGGAATCATCTAGAAAAGCAGACAGCACATGTTGAGGGATTTTTGTTTTCCTCTTCCCTGAATTTAGCTGTCGTTTTCGTATTGTGAAAACGTTTGTTGCTGCTGTTGCTTTTGGAGGAGCGGCGCACGGAGGGTGGCGCACGCAGGGCTCTCTGGGCTGAGGAGCGCGCTGCCGGGGTGTGGCCGGCTGCTCCGTGCGGTTCATCTCCGGGTCAGATTCGCTGTTTGGTGTGAGTGTGTGTGGACTATCTGTGAATGTGGAGCTTCTAAATTTATTTATCATTTGATAGGGCTATTACGTTCTAGGACTGGTGGCGCTAGCCCTCAAGGTTGGCCACGATGTTTTTAGTACAGAAATAGGATTGTCGTGGAGAAGTCCCCAGGGGCCAGCTGCTTATGTGATGTGTCTCTGTTGCAACTCGTGGAAGCACAGAGATCGGTAAATAACGTGAAATGGATCTGCCCTATGATGTTGACAAATACATCCTTTCCCACTTCCTAAGTTCCTCAGAGGCAGCTTTGGTTCAAAAAGTGTTTTGAGAGCCTCGGGAAGTGACATCATTTGTCCACCCATCTGCTGTCATTTACTGAGTGTTCTTATCAGGTGGGCTCTGACCAAGCCTTAAGCTGAAGCCTGTAGCAGCTTGGTAAGGGTGGGCCTGTTACCCCCCCCATTTGCCGTGCGGAAACCGCGATAGTTAAACAACGAGTCTATGACAGCCTATCCATCCTTCCGTCTGTCCTGCCAGCCATCCTGGCATGTTAGTAGTCACATACACAAGGGTCACTGAGGTGAATTAGCCAGGGCCACAGAATCTTCTTCTTCTTCCTTTTATTTTTTTAATTAAGGACAACTGACTCACAGGAAAAAAAAAGCCACATATAAAGTAATATGACTATTATTTTATCCAGAGAGAAAAATGAAAAAAAAAAAAAAACCCTTTTTACTCATATTTCTAAAATTGAAAAATGTGGCTGTAACTTTCATGTGGAAATAAGTAAATTTTAAATAAAATTTCTCAAATTCTTCTTATGTTTATAGCTTATACATCCTAAAAACTAATTATAGATACACTCCAACTCCATTTGGAAGTTGAATTCTGTGTTGAGTAGGTGCAGAGAGGGCCAACAAGGAGAAAGAAAGAAGGAAAGAGGGTCAGTCTGTGGCAGGAAGGACGGACAGATGAAAAAGAGCCACAGTCAGAGACAGAAAAGCCGGGAGGCCCGGAGGTGGAGGAGGGGCTCACAGAAGGGAGGTGGGTTGGGGGGGGGCGGGCGCAGGCTCCTGTGGTGTGGTGGGCTGAAGTACCAGACTGAAGTACCAGACAGAAAGTACCCCCATTACTGTTATGTGGATCAATAGTCCTGTCTTTATTGTTTTGAAAATATGTTTTTTAACTTTTTATTTTGAAGTAATGTCAAATTTGCAGAAAAGTTACAAGATTAATACGAAGCATTCTTGTATAGTCTTCATGCAGGTACCCCAGTTGTTAACATGTATGTGTGCTCTGTTGTTCTATCCCTTCTTTTCAAATGCATGTATTCACATGTGTGCACACTCACACATGTGCATGCTCAACATGCACACTTCTCTCTCCGAGTCTGGTGTCAGTGCTTCATCCCAGCCTGGCCACTGTCAGTGTCCATGTTTGTAACCCACCCCCTGTCATGGAGAGGCCTGACGCACCACATCCTCAATGTTTATTTGCTGCCCAGGCCCCATACGTAGCCAACCCTCAGCCAGGCCAGCGCCTCCCTGGCTGCCTGGATCAATGCTTTTTAAAGAAAAGCAAAGCAAGGAAGGGAATAATACCTTTTAAAGAAAGGTTTATTTTCCCACTGGAACAATGAAGATTGCACCCATAAATGAGGGTTCCATAGATTTTAGAAATTTATGTTGGGACTTCAGAGTTCTTAGTAGGTGGAAAAATCTATGTTGAACTAAACTTTCTGTTTCCATAATTAAATTAACTGGTCTCAATGCTCATGGGTCAGCAGAATCAACATTGTTAAAATGTCTATACTACCCAAAGTGATCTACAGATTCAATGCAATCCCTATTAAAATACCAACATCATTTTTCACAGATATAGAAAAAATAATTTTACACTTCGTATGGAACCAGAGAAGACCCCATATAACAAAAGCAATCCTAGGCAATAAAAACAAAATGGGAGGTATCAGTTTACCAGACTTCAAACTATACTACAAGGCTATAGTAATGAAAACATCTTGGTGCTGGCACAAGAACAGGGACATTGACCAGTGGAACAGAACTGAGAACACAGATATAAAACCATCCTCATATAGCCATCTAATCTTTGACAAAGCAGACAAAAACATACACTGGGGAAAAGAATCCTTATTCAATAAATGGTGCGGGGAAAACTTGATAGCCACATGTAGAAGACTGAAACAGGATCCACACCTTTCACCTCTCACAAAAATCAACTCATGGTGGGTAACAGACTTAAACCTAAGGAGTGAAACTATTAGAATTCTAGAGGAAAATGTTGGAAAAACTCTTATAGACATTGGCCTAGGCAAAGATTTATGAAGAAGACCCCAAAGGCAATCACAGCAACAACCAAAATAAATAAATGCGACCTGATCAAGTTAAAAAGCTTCTGCACAGCCAAAGAAACTGTCACAAGAGCAAACAGACAACCTACAGAATGGGAGAAAATTTTCGCATGCTACAAATCCAATAAAGGGCTGATAACCAGAATCTATTTAGAACTCAGGAAAATCAGCAAGAAAAAATCAAACAACCCTATCAAAAAGTGGGCAAAGGACATGAACAGAAACTTTTCAAAAGAAGACAGAGTAATGGCTAACAAACATATGAAAAAATGTTCAACATCTCTAATCATCAAGGAAATACAAATCAAAACCACAATGAGATATCACTTATCTCCAGTGAGAATGGGCTTTATCAAAAAGTCCCAAAACAATAAATGTTGGCATGGATGTGGAGAGATAGGAACACTCATACACTGCTGGTGGGACTGCAAACTAGTGCAACCTCTGTGGAAAGCAATATGGAGATACCTTAAAGAGATACAAGTAGAACTACCATTCAATCCAGCAATCCCATTACTGGGCATCTACCCAAAAGAACAAAAGACATTCTATGAAAAAGACATCTGCACTGAAATGTTTATAGTGGCACAATTCACAATTGCAAAGATGTGGAAACAACCCAAGTGCCCATCAATACGTGAGTGGATTAATAAAATGTGGTATATATATACCATGGAGTACTATTCAGCTTTAAGAAACCATGGTGATCTAGCACCTCTTGTATGTTCCTGGATAGAGCTGGAACCCATGCTACTAAGTGAAGTATCCCAAGAATGGAAAAATAAGCACCACATGTACTCACCAGCAAATTGGTTTCACTAATCAACACCTAAGTGCACATATAGGGATGACATTTATCGGGTGTCGGGAAGATGGGGGGGAGGAGGGGGATGGGTATATACATAGATAATGAGTGAGATGAGCACTGTCTGGGGGATGGACATGCTTGAAGCTCTGACTGGGGTGGCGGGGGAGGGCTGCATAACCTAAACGTTTGTACCCCCATAATATGCAAAAAGAAAAAAAATTGGTAAGATGGTTCTATTAATATATAGCAAAAATATATAAAAGCCAATTGTTTTTCTCTATACAACAAAGTAATTAGAAATGAAAAAAAAATAAATTAAGTGTTTTGTTGATATGTAATTCACATACCATACAACTCACTGTTTATTTCCATGAATTTTTAACATGCAAAATGCATGCAAATAACTTCAGGCTAGAGGGACGTCATTATCAGCACAGTTACTGGTCGACTTCCCTCTTGTATCAGCGTCCTTAGGGGTGGAGAGTTTCATCAACCTTCTTACAGGAATCTTAGTGGAGACTTTTCCCGGCGGGCCATCAGTGGTGACCGGCTGGGCTGGCTGTGTGGATGTGTGGCGCTGCTACCTGGGCGGGGAGCGTGGGCGTAGCTGCTCCCCATCTGGGACACTTGGCGTCCAGGCTCAGTGCTGTTCACTTAATGCATGCTGCATCCTTCAGCCTGTGGGGGGGGGGGTGGTGTCGGGGCACTTCTGGGCCATGTGACTGACCCATATCATCGTAAGCACAGAACACTCTTTGACTCAGTCTGACATTGGCTTGGATCCCAGAGCATGTGTGGCCATTATGGGAGCAGAGAAGGCCTCATCCCGGGCCTTGGCATCCCAGCCTGGCCCTGGGCAGGCTGCTCAGCCAGTGCTCCAGCCCTGGCTGCTGCCTTCGCAGAGGTGGATGGTGGGAGGGCCCCATGCATTTTCCGCCCAGGCCCTCGCTGCCCGGGTGTCCATCTGGGGTGGTCTTGCTTCCAGCCGGATTCCTTGACTTTGGAGCCCTTTGCTACATTTTACGACTCTTATCTGGCGAGTCTTGCTCTTTCACTTATGAGCCTCACATGACTCCTCTCCCCTGTGTGGTAAAGGCCAGACCCTTTCTGGGGCTGGGAACTCCTTCCCCGCCTGGCCAACACCAGTGTTCAGCATTACAGAGTGCATTTGGGTTTCCTCCTGTTTCCTGGGTGTCTTCCTTCCTGCCCACCTGCTTGCTCTGCACAGCCCCCTCACACCTCACCTCCTCCCTCCACAGCTGCAGCCCCCAGGGCATCCCACCTCCCCTTAGCCAGTGGGCGCTGCGGGGAGCGGCTTGTGTGTCCTTTCTGCTCGTCCCCTCCACCGTGTGCGGTCCCTGGCGTGCTGGAGGCATTCATTGATGCTGCAGTTCTGAGTGAACAAATGAGCAGGACTGGTGTTGGTAAGAGGGAGAGGAAAAGCCTAAAAAGCACGAAAACCCAGAGTGGATAGGACTTGGGGGCAGGGCCAGACGCTCTCTCCACCTGCAGGCACCTGTGTGATGCCATTGGGTGTGGGCCGCGCCTCCCTACAGGGGCTTCCACAGGCGACTCCTTTCCCAGAAGCTCATACCATGCTCCCCTTTCCCAGAATGAGCCCCGGGGCAGGAGGCTCCGAGGAAGTGACACCAGGTCTGGTGCTGCTGCCTCTCATTGCCATGGGAGACCCCAGCCTCTCTGTAGCGATCACTTTCAGTGGAGCAAAGGACCGTCTTATCACAGGTTGCACATGTGCGTGTGTGAGTGCTGGTCACCCAGCCCAGATCCATGAGCACTAATTGAAATGGGTCCCTTAGAATTCCTGTTTCATTGCAACCGAAAGGATGCACAGCTTTGGAGCCTAAGTGCACATCTTCATTTACCAGCTTCATGGTGTTGCTTCATAGTTGTTTCTTCAAAGAGCTCTTCCCCTGCATTTATCGCAGTAGCTTTTATTTGGAGAACCCAAAGGGTGTTCATACGAAAAAGAATGGGGCTCATCGCCATCAAAGAGTAAATAAAAGGAAGATAAGGGCTTTTTATTAAAACAGACAACTGCACAAACCCTAGCCAAGCAGATCAGAGAAGAAGAAAACAGGAGGGGAGAGAGGGGCCTACAAGGAACTAGGCTTTGAAACCATTCTCAGCGGAACGTGTGGAGACAGGCACTTTTTATTTCCCACTGTGAGGAACAAGTTGGAATCACCAGCCTTCTGGAGGAATCTGTGTTTTCACCTTCATGGAGACAGAGGTGGGCAGAGCCCATGCCGGTGTCCACGTCCCCAGCGGGCTGGACAGGGCTGCCCTGCAGCTGGAGGGTGCCTCGAGGGAGCCCTGGGCTCTCGACACTGACATGGGCTCTGTACCGATGTTTCCCGAGTGACCCTGCTGGACAGCAGGTAGTTGCGGACATCTGAGTCCGTGCCGTGGTGTCCCCCAGGCCAGTCTACTCCTGTGGGGTGGGCACACCCGGTTCTGTCCTATTGTTACCGAAAGCTTAGCACTTGTGCCCGAGGCTGCATCAGAACAGGGACGAGGGGTTAGGATTTTATTAATTTGCCGGTAAATGAGGAGGATGGAGACTCCTGTCTGAAATGCCATTGTCCTCATAATAAGCAGAAATACAGAGCTTTTAAAGAGTGGGTTCTCAGCTTCAGGCAATTGCTGTTCAACTACAGTTGATGATCCTAATCATCCCATCTCTGTTCTGTCTCCTCTGAAGACAATCCCGTGACCTCCACCCAGGACCTCCCTCCTCCAGGTCAGGCTGAGCCATCTTCTGTAGCACAAAGAAGCATAAGACATTCCCCTGCCTTCCCCACTGCTGGCCTGAGGTAGGGATGCCGGTTTTAGTACTCAAAAAGGAGCGAAGGATGTTTTAAAGAGACAGAAAATATTTTTGCCATTTTTTCAGGCCATTCCCTCTGTTACATGTTCCCCATGTCGGTATTTCCCTTCTACGTCTATGGGAGGAGGGGTGCTACTGTGTTACATTCCGAGGCAGCCTCTCACTTTT
Organism: Indri indri; assembly: GCA_004363605.1. Taxonomy (NCBI): domain Eukaryota; kingdom Metazoa; phylum Chordata; class Mammalia; order Primates; family Indriidae; genus Indri; species Indri indri. The sequence goes on along the minus strand of RJWJ010002073.1, from coordinate 82,478 downwards.
GAAACACCCCCAGATGTGCCGTGCATGGGCTCTGGCACCAGGCACGTGGGCTGCGGCCAGGACCCCGGAGCAGCCAGGGCCCTGCGGACTATCTAGAGGCAGTGGATCCCCGACAATCAGAAGAAAATTCTAATTGTAAAAAAGGAATTCTGAATCTTGACACTGAGAACTTTCCTCTGTTTTGCACAGCATTACTGGTAGAGAGGGAAAACACACAGGAGGTTCAGGGGGATTTGTGCCTCAAGATTCGGTTACAAATTTGGCCTGGTCCTTGTGTCTCCCTAGTGTCCCAGAGCCCTGCAGCCCTGCCCTCCTACGCCACCCTACCGTGCTCTCTGTCTGTGGCTTCCCTTACCTGCTGTCCGGGATGCTGCCCCCTTACTGTGGGCCGCCTGCACCGCTCCTCACTGCTCTGCCCTTAGGGATTCGGGCAGCCAAGAGTTTACACACACAGCCAGGATATTTACATTTTGATTTGTTAATGTCAGTTTTCCCATGTCAGACAAAATCATGTGCATAAAAATGCAGACCTAAACATCAAGTTAAATGATTTTCATCAGAGAAGAATTTTCTTTAAGAAAAAGTATCTCAGAAGTCACTTAAAATGCTGATCCTCTGTCTTATATTTTAAAACATGACTGGTTTACAGAAATTAAGACTTATGTACTCGTTTTCTAGAATAAGTCTGCTGTAGAAGACACGGCATCCATGAACTGGGAGTTTTAATGTGGAAGTCATTTGCTTTATGAAAGTTATGTACTGCGCGAATATGAAAGAATGCTTTCGCCTCTGCACGCAAGTGTGCTTAATCATGGGCAGCAGTATTTCAGCTGAGCTGCTGAGGTTGAGCTTTCCAGAGCAAAGTCACTGCATATATGAAAAGTTGTCTTCCCTGCCCAGCACCAGACATCCACTCTGTGTGGTACAGTTCTTTTCTTCTTCATAGGTAATTAATGGCCTAGACTTGGCCACTTTGTTTGAAAGCGAAAAACTAAAAAGTGGAACCCGGTTTGGAGCCCCCTGTGACAGTGGGGCAGTCTGATAAAGAGGAACTCACCAGAGTCTTGGCGGGAACCTCGGACAGGAAGGGCACACTGAGCTTCTTGCGGCAGGTGCAGTTGGCAGGCCTTGATGGCCTTTTGGGTGTGGGGACAAGAAGGGACAGTGAGTGGTGTTCTTTGCCTGGGAGACAGGGGAGGGTATGCAGTGAGGTCGGGTGTGAGTTTGAAGTCCTGGTGTGTGGGGGGCAAGAAGGGAGGGAGGTAGCCCCCGCGGACGTGCAGAGGGCGGTGGAGCTCCTTCTGTATGCAGGCAGAGCGGCGGTCCCGCTCTAGGCGCAGGCTGGGAGTGACTGTGAAGGAGCTGGTATCTGAGGTCACAATATCATGCCGTGTGCTATAGAAGAGGCTCACAGGTAGGGGAGGGCGCAGAGCCCAGAACGCAGGACCGAGGCAGACCGTGCTTAGCCGTGCTGCAGACCTGGTTGCATCGGGGTGGCGGCACCAGAGTAAAGAGGACTGGACGCATGAATTGGGATGGTTCAGTGATACTTTTAAAAATAAATACCTAAAATAGGTTTCATGAAGGTTGGCATTCCAAAACCACTGAAGTGTTGATGTATTTTGGGAATTGTATTTGATTATTAAACTATTTAGGCAAGATAAGCATTTTCAAATAGGTAAAATTAGTTTGTCTCTGTGCTGAGACATACTCATTTTTAGAATCTTGATTTTTAAATTCCAAATAGATCTAGACGGTATAAATGTGCTGCAGATGTAGCCGCCCCGTCACTCAGATAGGCAAGAGCTGGCTCGTGAGGGGTGATTTTCAGTCCGAAAGCACAAGCAAGTGTCGGAAGGTAAGTCAGCTTTGGTCCCTCCGTACCTGATGTCTGTGACAATGCCACTGCAGGTGTGGGTTTTGTACCTTAGTAAATGGGGAATTTTAGGTGGCGGTACCTGTTGTATGGCCCTAAATACCATGGTAACAAGCTAGAATATACATTAAAAATTCCCAAAGCATGCAGCTTTGTATTTTGAGGTGACTTTTCAATTGCTTATTATTTGACGTTCATTCCTAAAAAATGTCATTGCCTGTGTCGTATTCCATAGATAAAAGCACAGACACAAAGCCGGGGAGAGGTGATCGACTGCACCTCTACAATATTAGGTTGTCTGGTTTCTTCCTCTGCACCTGCAGAGAGTGGCAGATTTGTGACCCTGGCATCATGAATGACAGGTCCTAGCCCATAGCTTGTCTTGGGCTTTAATTCAGACACGTGGAGACTCCCAAGGTACAAACTCTGGTGTGAAAATGTCAGAAAAGCATCGTCTGAACGGATGCCTCAGTCCTGGAATGAAACGTCCACACTGAGCTGCAAGGCCTTGCCGGGCTCCTTCAACCCAAGCTCAATCCACCACCTGCACGATGAGGATGAGTGTCCCCGGCTGGATACAGCCTAGCTCGAGGGGCACACACACACACGAAACAGCCGGGAGCTCGGAATCGTGGGAAACCTGGACTGATGATGGCTCACTTAATTACATGAGTTCAAAATGTTAAATGCTTAAACAATATGCATCTACATGTCTTTGGCAATCTTTTGACAGAATTCGTTGTCTGGTTTTCAGTTTCATTGTCTTTAAAGTCAGCTGAGAATTTACAAGCAATTTTGATGAGATCTGAGTACAAAATCCGTCTGGTACTGACAGTTTTTTTCCTCCTCAGTCTTTTTCAGTTGTTTCTCCATCACCTAAGTAAACTTTTATTGATGTGTTTATTTATTTTTAGCAACTCACCTTTGTTTTTCTAAAACATGTGACTTAGGTTTCATGAGAATAATACTGTGCTTCTCTTTACATCTGTTACCTTCTGTAAAATTTTATTGAAGTGGCGGGGTTAAAGCGGTTAAGCACTAACGGCATGAGCAGTTAGGGGACGATGGAGTTGTACCCTGTTAAGAATATCTCCAAACTGGTGGGAACAGCGGGGTCTGGCTCCCAGGACCAGTCAGCGTGTGAGGCAGACAGAGCTGAGCAGGGTGTGGGGATGGGGTGCACTGAGAGGGAGACGGCACGCACAGATCCCTTCCGGGCTCCGTGCCCTGTCCTGCGGGTGGGCAGTCAGCGAAGTCTCTGTGAAAGGGCCAGGTCGCGGGCGCTTTCAGCTCTGCAGGCCGCACTCCGCTGCCTCCTCAGCTCTGCCACTGTTCGCAGAAAGCAGCCACGGCAGTACCTGAGTGAATAAGGCTTTCGCTATGGACACGGGAAGTTGAACTTCGTGAAATTTCACATGTAATTAAATATTCTTCTTCCATTCCCCCTGCCAACCATTTTAAAATTGTGAAAAACAGTCTTAGCTTGGACATACAAAAACATACCGGCCAGGAATTTGCCAGCCCCTGAGACAGACAGTGTCCCTGCCTTCCAGAGCATGTCATTGAGTCAAGAACCCAAAGTCACATCGACCGCCTTACGCCTAGTGTTAGTGTGTGTATTCTTCGACATCTTAATGTTAGTTCATTCTTTTATTTTTTATTGTGGTGAGAACACTTAAAATGAGATCTGTGCTCTTATTAAGTGTATGGTGCAGTATTGTTGACTGTAGGCACGCTGTTGTTCAGCAGATGTCTGGAACCTAATCATCCTGTGTCACTGAAACCCCGTGCCTGTCTGAGAGCGACGCGCTGTCGACACCTTCCCCAGCTGCTAGCAGCACCGTTTTACTGTTTCCACGAGTTTGACTGTTTAGGTACCTCGTGTAAATGGAATCATGCAGTAATTTGTCCTTCTATGAGTGGCTTATTTCACTTAGTATAATGTCCTCCAGGTTCCTGTATGTTGTCACATGTGACAGGATTTCCTTATTTTTAGAGGCTAAGAATATTTTATTGTGTATATATACAGCCACCCTCCCCACAATAGCGTTTCAGTCAAGGACGGACCGCATATACGACTGTGGTCCCATAGGATTTTAATACTGTATTTCTAGGGTGCCTTTTCTATGTTTAGGTAGGTTTAGAGACACAAATACTTGCCATTGTGTTGCACACCCTGACTCGCACAGAATGCATCCTGCATTAAGTGATGCGTGGCTGTGCCACATATTGTTTATTTATTCATCCCCTGATGGTCATTAAGTTATTTCTGCCTCTTGGCTATTGCGAATAATGCAGCAGTGAAAATGGGAATGCAAATACTTCTTTGAGATCCTGATTTCAATTCTTTTGGGTAAATACCCCCAAGTGATATTGCTGGTTAATTATGGTTTTCTATTTTTAACATTTTGAGCAACTTCTGTACTGTTTTCCATTGTGGCTGTACCATTTTACAGGACCACCAATAGTGTTCAAGTGTTCTAATTTCTTCAGATCCTTGCCGCCACTTGTTATCTATTTTTTAAAAAATAATAGCCATCTCAACAGGTGTGGGGTGATAACTTGTGGTTTTGATTTGCATTTCTCTGACGATTGATGATGTCGAGCATTTACTCATATACATCCTGGCCATTCGTACGTGTTCTTTGGAGAAATGTCTATTCCAGTCCTTTAAATACCTGGATTTAAGTATTACAGAAAGTAGGTTGAGGTTCATTAAGTAGACCAGACCTGTAATAGAGAGCTGTTCTTGGCACCTGTTTCCTATTGTCTCCAACCAATGCTCAGCATCAGCCAGGAATTAAGAGTATACTAGGGAATCTGCATTTATGAGAAGCTCTCTAAGTGCAAAATAAAATGCACCAAAGCTTGTGAACCAGTGCACTAACAATCCCAGTATGGAGATGCATCAGATCCGAGCGGCCATCATAAGGATTCCTGGACTTGCAAGAACCCTACAGGATGAGTAGGATTTAGATTGATGGTGAGGAGGAAAATTGGCCTGCCCATATTCCTTCACTAATGAGCCCCATACTGTCTCTATAAAAATAATTAAATCAGCTAGGCATGGTAGCTCATGCTTGTAATCTCAGTACTTTGGGATGCTGAGGTAGGAGGACTGCTTGAGGCCAGGCGCTTGAGACCAGCCTGGGCAACATAGCAAGACCCCTTCTCTACAAAATTAAAAAAAAAAAATTAACCATGAGTGTGTAGTGGTGCACACCTGTAGTCCCAGCTACTTGGGGGCTGAGGCAGGAGGATTGCTTGTGCCTAGGAGTTGATGGCTGCAGTGAGCTGTGATCACACCGCTGCACTCTAGCCTGGGAAACAGAGCAAGACCCTGTCTCTTAAAAAAAAAAATGAACAAAAACAAACTAAAATAAGATTTCATTCAGTGTCATGTGTTGGGAAAAAACATACATATTTGCTGATTTCTAAAATCTTATATTCTTGGTTTTTTTGATTAACTTGAGTAACAAAATGTGTTTTGGGCACATGGTAATTATTGAGTAAATTGCCATCAAGTCCTTATTGAGGAAAAAGACTTTCAGGTCCCTCAGGCCTCTCTTTGTATAACTTCAGTTTCTGTATTTATTCTTTCCCCTTTTGGTACCTGTGTTTTCTCTGGAAATTGTCTCTTGTTAAACTCCAGTCTCAAGATAGAATCTGACAGTGGTTATTAAATGATGCCAGTATGTTGTCTCTTGTGGGAATATTTGTATTTTCTCTACCCAATGAAAAGCATTCTCTTTTAAAAATGATTCACATGTAAGAAAGCCAGATGTTTCTGTCTTCTGCCAGAATTCACCCTGAGCTCCTCACCCTCCCTTCCTCGCCAGAGTCCTGAGAACAGTGCCTGGCATACAGTAGGCACGTAACAAATCTGCGAATGAATGAGCATACTGAGGAAGTTCAGGACTCTAACCAAGAATGCGCGTCTTTGGAGGCAGTCTTGATTTGAATTCTTTCTTGAATGGAAGGAACTAATGCTGTTTCCCACCTCAGAGCAAGTCCTGGCTTTGAGTTTTGTTATATTTGGACTACATAAAGAAACCTTTCTAGAGCAAACCTCTTCTGTTCCTCTCTTAAGAGGATGCTTTTTATTTTGGTCCAGCCAAGTTTCGTGTGGTCAGACAGGTGCCCAGATTCGGCTACTGTCACAGGTCGTGCCTGGCAAAAGTGTGCAACAGCACAGGTGCTGTACTACCTGTGTCCGTTTCAGAGGGTGTGTAAATTGACTTCAGATGGAAAGCATCTGTTGGAAAGTTGTGGGAGCCTCTATTTTCTTAATTTGCTGACATGACTAAGTTCACCCAGAGGGAAGAGAAGCCGCACGCAAGGGGGCGTCCGGCCCTGCGGCAGTACGCTGTCAGCCAGCTCAGGGTTTTCTTTGCTGCTTTTTCTGCCACCTCTTCAGTCAGGGAGACAGCTTGCATTGTCTTCTCAACCAAAGATTCTTGGATGGGGAGTGCTGGGGTAGCTGTGAACATCTATTTTCTAATTGAAACTCTAAGCAAACTGATAGAAAGGGTCTATAAAGAACCTACAGAGAAGAGAAAGCAGACTCTGTTTATTATAGCTCTGCCTGCCATCATCCTGGCTCTGGGGTCTCTGAAAAAGGAGAGAGAAGAGACCTGGGCAGTCAGTCCCACGGCACCCTGCCTTTCCCAAGGTCCTCTGTGTGACCCTTAGAAATAGGAGAGAGAGAGAGAAGGAAGAAACTAGAAATTGAATAGGGCAAGGGAACAACAACTGTTCACTCTATACATTCATTTTTATTTTTTTCTCTCCCTCACTGTTCTGCTGTCTTTCTTGATGACAGAGGGAGGCCAAAAGCTTCTGGTAGAAATCTGCAGTTTAAGCAGGAAAGAAGCAGAAATTGCACACTAAGTGTGGTGGCCTCCATGTGTGGACTGGCGACCTCCCTGACCTACAGGGACCCCTGTTACTTAACATTTGGGGTCTCCTATCAGTCAGTCCATGTGGAAAAGGCTATTCTCAGGCCATTTCTATAGATTCTCTGCTTCATTTGCATTTATTTTGCCTGCTTGTCAGTTTTAGTAAACACTTTAATTGAAAAAAAAATACATAAAAGCCGTTTCCCTTTCCTGACTCTGCCTTCACAGAGCAAAGGATCTTCAATGCAGGACCCCACAGCCTTGGCCTTTGTGTTCCTGGGTTAAGCCCAGCGAGTCTGTGTGTTTACCTAGAACAGCCGGGGGGAGGGAGCAGTGAGTGGAGCTGGCGGGCTGTGGTGTGGAGCCAGTGCTCGTGGGTGACACCCCACCCCACCACAGCCCACAGAGGCGCCACGCAGACCTGCATTCTGGCCTGACTGCATGGGCAAGGGGACCCCGAGTGATGGCTGTGCCACTAGGAGCAGCACAACATGATGGGCCCCAGCCTCCCATTTCTCTCCTCTTCCTGGGGCCACTGATGGGCCATGTGACATGGGACCCAACTGCTGTGAGGATGAACCTCCCTCCGGGACACGCCATAGCAGCTGCACAAAGCCTGCAGCAGCACCTTGGGCCACCTTCTGTCCGCCCTCCCCTCCACTAAGTCTTGCCTCCTTGGGCTGCTCTCCCTGCTGCAGGCGGCACTTTGTGGTCGCTCCAGCTCTGTTTCGTGGGGAACCTGATTAGGACACCTGCATTCTTAGTTCCTCATCTGCGAAAGGGAATTATAATCCACTTGCTTTGTAGGTAGGGCTGTGAAGATCAAATAATTCAAGCATATATGACAGTGCCTCTCACAGAGTGAACACTCGTAATGGGCTCTTCCGATCGGTGTTCCTCACCGCACAAAGGTGCGGTAGGAAAGGCCTTCTGAGGAGGAGTGAAGTGTCCGTGTGGTCTCTGCTCTTGCGGGTTGACGGTGGGACGGACGGTGGTGGAGCCTGCGGGTTCGGAGGGCAGAGCAGAGGCGATTTTCCAGTGGTGGGTGGTTATCACTCTATAGGGTTTATTTTCCTATGTTTTCTATATTTTTCTTTTAGAAAAATTACTAGGGATGTTGATGCTGCTTTTTTCTAGTCCTGGCTCTGTGAGGAGTAAGATTCCTGGTTACATACCACTTGCTCTCCTGGAATGAGGAAGAACAAGCTTCTTCATTGCCTGTGGGCAGGAATGATGCCCCAGACGGCACAGAGCCGAGGACCAGCAGGGGAGGGGCAAGGCTGTCCAGTCTTCATCTTTCTACCAGCAATACCAGAGCAGGGATTTTTCACGTGTTAATTTGCTAGCACATGGGTCTCCAGAGTGGAGGTGTGGGCTCTCTGGGTGTGCCTTGTGATCTAGCCAGTTTGGGAAGAAAATATTTATTTTTATCTTATTCTTTCCAAAATTCTGTTTCTGCGTAATTTCTGTAATGTTCCCAGTATACTAGTAACACGTATATGATTTATAAATAAATACACAAAAATAGAGGTAGAAGCCTAAAGTCTGTTCGGATTGGGCCATGTTGCAGAAGTTCTGCTCACCAGCATGCAAGGCCATTGTCATTAGACTTGGCCACAGTGGTCTGGTCTCCCACCTGTCTGTGCCTAAGAAGGGCCTGGCCCCTGCGGGGTAGGCGGAAATCTTTCACGTGGCATTTAGAACAGGGGGTTGCGGAAGTGTGCGAGGGTTGACATCATTTAAAAAGTGGAGATAACAATGTTTTCAAATTTTTATGTACTGAAAAATCAAACTTAAGTAAACGATGAAAGTATTATTTTTGTTAGAGGTTTCTCTTCTAACATTGGCCTGTGTATGGCCTCCATATTCATGTGGAGGAAGATTGGAGATTTCTAGAAGTTGAGATGGTGTCTTTGTCCCTTTTGTGCTAATTGCAAACCCCTCTGGAATTCTTGACCATGATATGATTTTATAGGCTTTTGATTTGTAATCATACAGTATTCAGTTTAGCTCCATAATAAACCACCGATTGAAATTAGCAAGAAGAGGGGCATTGATATTGAAATGTAAGTTAATAGGGAATATAAAAATGGGACTCATTTTGCAAATTTGCCTTCCAGTATTCTTCCTGAGGCAACTAAGCTGTGTTATCTGAATAAAAATATCACGTTTCTTGGTCTTGGGTGTCCATAGCCTCAAAAACCAAGTCAAAAAATCACCTCTGCTCGAGTGCCTGTGTCCTGACGTCTTTCCCTTCTTTCCATTTCTGCGGGTCAGAGCCTGTCCTTACCGTCCCCTGTTATTTATGCAGAAGTACTTGCAAGTGGCAGCCAAAAAAGCCAGTTCTCACTGTGTCATTTAAAATAAGAGCCAATTGATCTTTAAAGCAAAAAAAAAAAAAAAAAGTAAAAAATTCAGTTCATCAGTTTTTGCCTATAATACATTGTTAAATTTCCATCTATATTTTACTATACATTTAGATTCCATACAGAAAATGAAATAATTTATCATTTTGTAATTAATTTGCCCACATGGAAAATTGTTTCTCAAAAAGTTAAGATATTTTATCAGCATGTATGACTATTACTTAAAAACGTCAAAATTTGTCTTTCTGTCTGATGAATGTTATTAAATATTACATTAACCCCACAGAGCTTGTACTGTGAACGGAATGGTGAGTCACAAGCAAAACAAAACAAAACAAAAAAACAGCTAGGGATACCCTGGTCCACTGAATTGCATCTGGCCCTAATTTTTGTTGTAAGTTCAAAGGTGTGATGGAAATCTCACGATGGCTGTTTCTTTAAGCTATTACTGGGTGTACACTTCCTTATATGGTAAAAAATCTGCCAGTCCACATGGATAGTTGATCCACATGGACTTCGAACCTGTCTAGAAGTCCGGGAGCCGGGGCAGGAGGGAGGGCCACAGAAGAAATTAACACAAGCCACCTGGCACAGGCCTGTTGTGGGGGAGGCGGGGCCTGCCCTCCCCGCCCTACCTCCCCTTCTGCCCTCTGGGCACGTCAGACAGCCCGTCCATACCAGGCCCTCTCATGCTGCCATCCCGGGTCTGAGGTGGCTCTGGCTGAGTTGCACTCTCTCCCTTTCACTCTCTGCGCACGTGTGCTTGGATCTTTGGACTGAGGTAAGTTCTGTTCCCAGGGCTGCAAGTAACCTGCCTCATGTCCACCTGTGTCCTTCATGGAGCAAAGGCGAGGCCCGTCGCCATCCAGCCCCCAACAGGGCAGCCTTCTGCCCGAAGCCTCTTGGTGGTTTGCCCCATGGGCACGGCCCGGTGTGCTGGCAGCAGCTGAGCACCTGTCCCTCTGGGCACCTGTCCCTCCTTTGGGCTTCTCTGGAACCCAGTTCTTCTGGTTCTCCCCTCTGTTTGCTGGGCTGCTTGACCCCTGACCCTTCTTTCCCAGGTCTCTGGGGGAGGTAGGTGTGGGGCTATAAATGCCGCATAGGCCTTGGGAAACTGCCATGAAGCTGAAATAGGTGGGCACCTGGCTGTTAACGGAAAAAGAGAGGAAATGCCCCGGAGGTTCTGCTGTGCGGATTTTCTTGAGTGGGGCATCCGAAGTGCTGCTGCAACCAGTTGTGGACCACTGCCACATGCCTCTTCAGGGGGACTTCGAATTGGAAACAGGAGCATGACCAGCTGGCTGAGGGACCAGAGTGCCCTTGGGGCATTCTTGGAGCAGAAGGAGTAGAAGGAGCTGAGGCTTGACATCTGAGACCTCTTCAAGTCCCACAGTTAAAAAATAGCATTTGTTTATGGAGTGTTTCATATGGGCATGAAGTTTAGTTCCACCCACGCCTGTGTGTGAGGCAGTACCGTGAACCCTCAGAACACCTTCAGCACTGTGCATGTGTTCCGTCCTGGGCTCCACTCGCCCCCACCCCACTGCTGTGTTTTCATGTTGCCAACTTAATGCACAGTTAAAAACATTTGGTTCATTTTGCTTCAGACGTTAGGGACTGCTCTATTTATTATACTGTATTCCGTTTTGCAGTTACGTGGAGCATCTACTTCTGACACAGCGCTCCCTCACTCCCCTGTCCGCTGTGTGGGTGCGGCCCGGTGCGTTGGGTCAGCCCGGCGGATAGGCATTTCATTTGCTTCCGCTCTGCTGCTGTGAGGAGCACATCGCTGGGCTGGTGCATGGCCTCCTTCACGCACCTGCAGTTTCGGCCAGTGATTCTGAGTCTGGGGGCTGTGATTTAGACGTGGGAGGTGGTCAGGCTCAGACAGACCCAGGCTGGGGTCCAGGCTCCCTCCTCTCCCAGTTGTGGTGTCTTTTAACAGCTACTTAATCTAAGTTAGTTTCATCTTCTATGAAAGTCAAGTAATGGCACCTCGTTTGTGGGCTGCCATGAAAACTCGTTGAGACAGTGTGTTCCAGTGCCCAGCTCATAGCCAGCATTCCATCAATGTTAGTCACCGCCTTTCCTCATTTGAAATGGGGGTAGTACTCCCTTGTCAACTGCTCGTGTATGGGAATCATTACAAGATGTTTGATAGTTGCCAGGAAGGTGTTCAGTGACATTAGGACTGTGTCACCATCAGCAATACCACCCAACAAAACCAGTCTGGCCGGTTTTCTCTCCCAGCCCTTGTTGGGCAGCCCTTCAACTTGCAGGCAGGCTGGCTGGTGCTGAAACCAGTGGGCCAGGCAGCCATGCCTGGGAGCCCCTTATCCTTACAGGTGTTGAAGTTTCAGCCAAAAGCACTGAGGTGTGGGCTCCACAATTTACCACCAAAGTGGGGACCTCCAGCCACCGCATAAAAAATATGTATCTTTTTTCTTGCCCATGAAGAAGTTATAAATGCCACTGTGGGCATATTTTCTCAGCATGTCTCTGTCATTGGCCCTTTTAGCCTTAATCCTTCAACCTCCTATTAGACTGTGGTCATGCAGGAGTCTTGACTGTGGCTGGTTGCAGATCCTCCCTCGTAGGAGGCCAGGCTCCACTGTGGCCTGTGGGTGCTGCAGCAGCCCTCAGCCTTGAGCGGACTAGAACCCAAGCCTGAATTTGTAGGGCTCTTTGAGACCGACTCTGCCTCCGGGTTTTGTAGCCCAGATGGCAGAGCAACTTAGTGAACTTGACACAATGCATAGGGCGGTTGGTTCCTGGGGTGCTTTCCATGCACAGGGGCCTGGTGATGGTGAGGGGCAGGAGCTGGCAGTTGAAGTGTCCAGCTGGGCTCTCAGTCATCCTCCAAGCTGCCCCTCCACCCTCTTACCCTGTCTAGGTACAGGACACCACTGTAGGCATCCACCCAGCACATTCCTGGAGCTGGAGTGGCCGCCGTCCTCTCTACAGCAGTTTTCATGGCCTTGGTTCTCAGCTCTTGCCAGCTCTTTCCTGGGCTCCTGAAATATTCTTCTGATTTCCTTGCTCAAGCCTCATACCTTTCTCATCCACCCTCCACATTGCTGCCAAAAATATAATTTTGAAACATATCCCTCTGATCTTTTATCCCCTGCTTAGAACCACCCATTTGTTCCCTCTTTGCGTGGTGGTGCTCCCTGCAGGGGCGGCTCCCGGACCTCACCAACCGCATGGTGCGCGCTCCCAGAGCCCTGGTCTGGACACACCTCTGGCCCTGTCCCCCCAGTGGAGCACAGATGACTGTTCATAGGCAGGACCCCAGCTTCTCTTCCCTGACACCTGTTCTCAGGTTCCTCAACAGATCAGTCAGGTGCCTCTGTGCCCTGTGCCACCTGCCAGGGTTCCAGGCACCAACTCAGCCTTGCTGTGAGACGTGAGCCCTGCGAGGCAGGGAGAGCTGCTGCTTCACCCTGCGAGCTTCCTCACCTGGATTCCCGTGCGCACACTCGGCAGCTACGGAGTAAATGCTCCTGGAAAGACCCCCAGCCACTCCTGACTGTTTGAACATGGGCATGTCTGAATAAACCCTCTCACGTAAATCGCTTTGCCTTTTTCTCCAGACTTCCATATGACGGTGACTAGGTGGAGCATGTCACGCTCAGCGCCCCGTTGGTTCACAGCACAGTGACCTGGCCGTGCCTGCCGTTCCCTAGCCCGGCCGGCTGGGAGTGCGCTCACACCCGCCCCTTCCCAGCGGGGCTGTTTGCCCTTAGGTCTCGGACCCACTCCCAAGTCGCAGGAGTCCTGTCTCACGGCCACCCACCATGGAACTGTCAGCCCAGTCCTGTTGTCCTTTCTCTGTCTTCAGCTTGTGACTCTGCCGACTCTTTCTTCCATGAAACTTCCTCTTCTGGCCTCCTTGGTCACGGGCTCTCTCCTCTTTTCCCTGCCGCCTTCGTGGACTCCTTTCAGGAAATGATGCTGAGACGAAAGAGAGAGTTGCCAGGGCTGCTGTTGTGGATGGGCTGTCAGGAGGGCCTCTTGGTGGAGGTTTCTTTATGAAGAGAGGAGTGAGCCATGCTGGGGTGTATAGCAGCATGCGTAAATGTCCTGGGGTGGGGCTGAGCTTGGCTTGTGTGAGGAACAGGAAGGCAGGCAGTGTGGCAGGAGTCGCGGGCTCTGGGGAGCATTGCTGGAGGTAAGGTGGGAGAGAGGTGGGCGTGTGGAAGTGGTGTGGGGTTTTTCTGTTTGCGAGATGCCCTCAGAAGTGCTGAGAAAGGCAGGATGTGATCTGAACCCACCCTTCTCGTACCGCCAGAGAAGTCATGACTGTGTGCAGATGCAAACTTGTTATTGCCCTGCCTGGAGTCCTCTATGGGTTTCCTGTCACCTGTGGGATAAAGTCCAGGCTCTGCTGTCTGGTCCCTGCGCCATTCCAGGGCTGCCCTACTGCCCACCCTCAGCACCCCCCTGCGGTGTCCCTGCAGTCCCAGTTCTTCACACATCCTGCAATCTCTCCATCTTCTCCTTTTCACACAGACCCGCCCCCTGTTGCCTGTCCCTTCTCCAACACTTAGCTCAGCCATGGCCTCTGGAGTCGTGCCCTGAGGCTACCACTCCTCTTCCTTAGGCAGAAAGGGCCCACGCAGTTATCTGGGGCTCCGAGAGCATTTCATGTGAGCCCCTCTCACAGCACAGGCAGTGCTGTCTGTGTTTCCTGCCCCCAGTGGACTTGCCCTGGGAAGGCATGCGCGTTGTGGTATGCGGCCCCTGTCCCAGAGACCGGCCTGCAGGAGACAAGCAGCAAATGTCTCTCCGAGTGAGTGAGTGAATGAATGAAAGTTGTGTGGTCTTTCTCCCTTTTCATTTTCAATGCAAGTTATAGATATAATATAGTTCTATAAATAAGATATGCAAGATCCATTTTGTAATTTGTTTCAGATGTTCAAAAATACTATATAGTTTTAACCGTTAGTTGAACAGTCAAGTGTATGCTTTTAAATAATATGTTTATTAATTCGTTTAGGGTAGTAAATTATAACTATCTTCATTAAGTAAAGTCTTGCTTCTAGTTATAAGAATGTATTTCAAAAAGAGCCATCTTGTTAATATTTCCAGAAAAATAATTTTAAAATTAGCAAATAAGTACATTATATTACAGGTAAATAAATAATATATTCCCTTTGTTATGACAAATACACAGTGTCTTGAAAGCTTAGCCTTAACATTCAATTTCATTAATCAGAACATTTTCTCATTGATTATACATACCTAATTGTAGATCTTTTCTTATAGGGATAGAGAGGGGAGATTTCATAAAATGTGATTGAATTTTTAGTGTTTTTGTTAATATATCTCTTTTTCTTTAGATCAGATTATTTTGCTAAACATTAAAATGGCTTTAGTTTCTTTTCTTACATATTTTGTGTGATTAATGCCAAATATTAGCAATGTTTTTTAAAAACATAATCTCAACTGAAGTGTATTTTATCTATACATCTTATGGGTATGTGTATATTTTATAGATTTGTCTATAATAATCCCAATAAATAACTTGTTCTCAAATGAAAGCATATTCAACTTAAACATTAGGCTTATAAGCCTACCTTCCTTATGAAGAATGAACCTTTGTATATTGCTTACAATATTTGGTATTCTGAATATATCAAATTCCATAATTTATAAAATCATGGTGGTGCTTTATACAGTTCAATGCATGTACCTACTGTGTCATAGTCCTCTACTTTCTGTAGATATTCTCTCTTTTATCCTCAATCAAACTAAACCAGAGGAGAGTTGCACATTTGCCTGCATTGTGTGGTCTCTGTATGTACTAGCTTCTACTGAGTTGAACCTTGGTATAGTATCAGTTTTATTGAGGAGAGAAACAGCTGTTGGAAAACTGTTACAATAATTTTTTTCAGCATGTGGTTGCTATTTCACACCATGTCCTATCATGAGGGCCTGCAGGACACTGGTTCTCCAGCGCACTGGCTTCTTTTATCTTGGGACACCTGAGCTTTGAATCTGGCATTGCTTCTCATCTTTGCTAGGACTACCAGGAAGCTCAAAGTCTTGTCTTGCAACTCTGAAGAGCTGACGGCTGTCAGGCATTATACACTTATCCTGGACTGGTTTAGTTTCTGCTCTTCTGGCCTTCCTCGCTTCCTGTTAAAATCTCGTCTGTATTATATACAATGTAGTAAATGAATAAGTAAAATTAGTAAAGGAAACTTTAACTCTGCTCCGGTGCTGTATGTAAAACCCGACGTCTAGGAAAAGTGGTAATCATTCTCCTTCGGCAGTAACTCAAGAAAGCAGGCTGTCAGACGGGAAATACTTTTGAGTTAAACAGTATAGTGAGGTAATAAAACTGCTCATTAGAGCAGCTGTCATTTAACCAGCTGGTGATCTCCACCAGGTCTCCTCACTGCTCCAGGCTTCCATCTCACTAGATAATGGTGATGGTGACCTGGCCCTGCCTCCTCCTGGGAGCACTGTGAGTAAGGACACATAGCCGCCTGAGGCTGGGAGGAGTGCACACAGAAGGTGTCACCCTGTGAGTCATGATGCTGATCCCAGCAGTGGTGCTGTTTGCAGCCATCATCCACGGAGCCTTTCTCCGAGATCCTAACTTCTGAGTAAAAGTACAGACCCACGTTGGTGTGGCCATTGCCTCTTAATTGCATTCTAAAATTGGACACTGCCTGTTAGTTATTGTGTATATGGAAAGGCCCCAACAGTGGGCTTTTCTGACACACAAAGACCCACTTGTAGCCCTGAGAGGCAGCTTTCAAAAGATCTTGAGAACAGAATGGCTAGAGTGGGGCTCCTCCTGCAGGGAGTTTTGTGGCCAGACCTTTTGTGCCCTGACTTCAGCCCTTTATTTAGTGCTCTAAAGTATATATAGATTGAGAATGCTGGTTTGTTCTTTGTCAGATAAAGTACCCAGGGCAGTATGACACAGAGTCAATTTAAAGGACTGGAGTCTTGGGCGTGCCTGGGAACACTCTCGTCTTTGTGCTTGGAACTGGCTGTGCAGCTGCCGCGACAGTGCGACATGAGATCCCTGGGTCTCCCGAGCAAGGAGTAAAGATAGCCACCAGACCTTTGGTGGAGACATGGCTGTGTGCTGGCCCTGAGTCCAGGCCGCTGGGTGTGGAGATGCAGCCACGTGCTCATGAGGTGGGCTTCCTGCACTCTGCAGGGCTGGCATCATGGCTGGTCAGCTAAGTGACGGTGGCCAGATGAGGCAAGCCCAGGGCCTTCATTGCTCCCATATCCGTACAGGGACAATTCTGCCTGCCTTGATGTGTGGTCTTCAGGACATCAGGAGGTGACACACACCTAGCCTGGCACACAGCAGGCTGTGATCCATGGCGAGTCCCTCTTCTCTCTGCCAGGCCAATGCACCCTTGTCCTTGCCAGGAGGAAGTAGATCTCGGCAGGAGGGTCTCCCTGGTCAAGCCATGGCCATCCTTAGCATGTGCTCAGTCTAGTTTATTCTCTTCCACGGGTGACCCTCTGGCCAAACTTTTGGCCGTGGCACTCTAGCCTCCTAGAAGAGAAGACGTCCCTCTATGTGCATAGACACGCCCTGAGAATGAAAGGCAGTGGTCTCCCAGCAATTAACGAAGACCTGGACATGTTGTTTCATATGATTTCTTTAGCCTGGTCACTGGTAGTTTTGTAAAGGGGAGATACAGGAAAGGCTGCAGGGTGGCTGCTGGCCCTTTTCCCAAAGCACGAATGCTGTGTAAAAGTCCACACAAATTAGCTGAATGTTGCAGTGCAGCCAGCAGTGTGCCCACAACGTTTTCTCATTTTTCCTCACAACAGCTGTGTGAGGTAGCTAGAATCATCCCTCTTTTAATTACATTATGTATTTTAAATGTTTATTTTTAGGCAAAGGGATCTGGCATAGTCTAAATAGCAGAGTCAAAAATAGAATCAAATATTCAGATTGATTCAGGCTTCACATAGATCCTGTGAGTTAGTTTCTTAGTAGTCTTAAGGAGTGTATGTTTGGCTAAAGCTTGAACTAGCCCCAAAACACTGTTTAATTAAATGGGGAGGGAGACATAGAGATCGAAGTATGGTATGGGATGTAACTTTTTAAATACTGTTAGTGCTTTTAAATATTAATGTCACCCAAGGACTGAGAAACCAAGAAATCCAACACATTTGCAGAGCCCCGTACCGAGGTCTGAGGAGGATCATGAGGAAACATAAAACAAGTTGAGTTCATCCTCTTGAGGGCTGGTGTTTTCGCTCTGTGCAGTCCCCTTTGTAAGGCTGGGTGGTGGCCATGGGGTTTCAGGAAAGGGTCACAGAGGTCACTCCATTTTGGCTGATGGACTTACAAGGACCCAGTAGGCCACTTTCTAGAGAATTCCTAACAGTGAGCAGTCCTAGACTCAGAATTAGGGGAGCGGTGGAGAGGGCTGGGGAGGCCACATGAGTACCTCAAACAAGGTGGCAAAGCGGGGAATGGAGAGAGGGTAAAAGGTAGATATGGGGCGTGTGTCGGTGGTACCACGATGTCATTTGAAGCTTGGTTTAGTTCAAGTTCAAGATTAGATGTTGAAGGTATTTTTTGTTTGTTGCAAGTGAATGATGTATTTTTTTCCCTCATGTACAAGTTTGCATGTTGTACCCAGTTTAGCACAAATAGTACCCGATTCTGCACCGGATGAACTACAGTATAAGCACCAGAAGTCATATGTCTCCCATGCATTCTTTTTCTCCAAAAAAATCTGGTCACGATCTCGCCTCATCTACTAATATTACTTGGCATCAGCTATAAAAATGAAAGGGAACAATCATTATGAGCCCACATGGTGTGATTTCTAGTAGTCATTGTCACACGAAAAGAGTACATGGAAGTCGTTTGTGGCATGTTACCTTTTGTGCAAGAAATAAGAGAAAATAAGAATAAACACACATTTGCTTTCTTTTGCAAAAACAAAAATAAAAACAAAACTAGAAGAATGGGGGTGTGGGAATGAGGTGTCTAACATAAAAATAGGAGTGAGACTTCTTTGAATATATATGCCTTGTTATATAATTTTGATTTTGAACCACCCAGTACATATTCAGAAAAAAAAATAGTATCAAAATTGAAAAAAAGAAATCATAAAGTCGAAATCAAATAGAAGCAAATGACTCTAACTGCCTAAAGTTGATAACATAACCACCGAGAATAAAGACTTAATTCTGATAATTCTGACCATAAACACTTTGGCAGAACATATTTTAATACGTTTAACATCTCAATAGTGGAGTATATTTTAAAAACAAAAGAAATGGCAAAAAACTGTTGGGATTTACTTGGTACAATTATAGTTAATAGTGGCGTTGGTGTTGTAATTGTTAAATTATTTTTTGGGTATCGTAGGATAGTACAGAAGAGTAAAATATATTGATGTTATTGGGAAGTGAAGGTTTAATGGTGGAAGACAGGCTGCAAGCAGTATGAATTCTCTCTCTCTCTCTCCCCCTGCCCCACAGCGACACCTTTCTAACTATTAATATAATTCCCACACAGAATCGAGGACGGTGTGCCTGGGCATGTCGTGCCAGAAAATAGGGAGTATTCAAAGACCTGTGGCATATGTGAAGACGACCTAGGGCTTGGCCTGAAGGGCCTCCTACTGGCAAGAATAATCATAGTCATAAATTATAACATATTAAATTAAAAGATTTAGGAGTGTGTAGTGTTCTCAAATAGATAAAGAGGAGAGAGAAAGCGGGGATGTCAGCTTAATAAATTCAGAAGAAATAATGAATTTTAAAAATCACCATTTCACAACCTTAACCTAGGCAAGAATCATGTTTGGATGCTAAAATCACTGGGTGAAAGACTGTTGGAAAATTGAGTATTTATGCTTTCTCCAGTAGCATCCCACAGATTGCTAACGCTTGCAAAAGGGAAAAAAAACCTAGCACTGCAGTAGAGCAGTCCTCAGGACAGCTTCTTAACTCATCCCTGTAGCTTTGAAACAGCCCGATGATACGTGCCTCTTCGTGTAATGCTGTGACAAATCATCCACAGTACTTGGTGGTATTTTTTTGCCAGGAAAAGCTTTTAATCTGAATTGAATGATGAAGAAACAGTGAACAAATTGAGAATGTTCCTTAAAACAACCGCACTGAAGTCACCACAAAACTCAGTTTTCATGATCCTAAGTCATGTGGAAACACAAGAGACCTAGAATAACTAAAACTAAAACAATCTTGAAAAAGAATAAAGTTGGGGGACTCATACTTCCTGATTTCAGAACTTACTACAAAGCTACGGTAATTAAGAACGTGTGGTACAAGCATAAGGATAGACTTAGGACTGTGGAACAGAATTGGGAGTCCAGAAGTAACCCCTTACATGTATGGTCAATTGATTTTCATCAGGGTGCTAAGTCCATTCAGTGGGGAAGAGATAGCCTTTTCAACAAATGGTGCTGGGACAACTGGACATCCATGTGCAAAAGAATAACACTGGATGCTTTATTTATATCATGCACAAATATTAACTTTAAATGGATCACAGACCAAAACATAAGAGCTGAAATTATAGAACTCTTAGAAGAAAATATAGGAATAAATGTTTGTGATCTTGGGTTAGGCAAGGCCTTTCAAGAAATGACACTGAAAGCATATGGGACAAAAGAAAACATGGATAAAACTAAATTAAAAACTTTCGTGGTTCAGAGAACACCATTAGGAAAGTGAAGACAACCTACAGATTGGGGTAAAGTATCTGCAAATTGAATGAATATCTGATAAGGACTTATATCCAGAATATATAAAGAACTCTTATAACTCAACTTAAAAAAAAAAAAACACAATAGGAAAATGGCCAAGAGATTTCTGCAGGCATTTCTCCAAAAAAGATAGCCAGATAGCCAGTAAGCATGTGAAAAGATGTTCAGTATCATGAGGGAAATCCAAGTCAAAACCACAGTGAGATACCAGTTCAGATCCACTAGAATAGCTATAATAAAAAAGAAAGACAGTAACAAGTGCTGACGAGGATGTGGAAATTGAAACACTTACACATTACTTATGGAAATGTAAAATGGTGCAGTCACTTTGGAAAACAGTTTGGCAGCTCCTCGAGATGTTACACGTGTTTGACTGGGTGGCACAGTAGTTTTACTCCTAGCTGGAAACATGTGAAATCGTGTCCACACAGAAACATTTACGCAAATACTAATTGAGGTATTATTCATCATAACCAAAAAATGGGAACAACTAAAATGACCATGAACTATTCAATGGATAAATAAAATGTGGTATATTCACACAGTTGAACAGATTATATAGTGGTAAGGGGGTGAGGCACTGACACTTGCTACAACATGGACGGACCTTCCCAATAGCATGCTGAGTGAAAGACGGTAGTCGCAGAACACCGCATAGTATGTGAATCCATTTATATGCGACGTCCAGAATGAGAAAATCCATAGAGGTGGAAAATAGATCTGTGGCTGCCCAGGACTGAGGAGATTGGAGAGAAAAAGGGGAGTGACTGCTAATGGGGTTTGGGGGTTCTTTTTGGAATGATAAAAATATTATGAAATTGATTGTGGTTATGGACCCCAAATTGTGAATATATGAAAAATCATTGAATTGTACAATGTAAATGGGCAAATTACATATGCATATATCTCAATAAAGCTGGTCATAAAAAGTAAATGTCATGAAAACAAAACAGAATGAAAATACGGGGGAGAGTGTTCTAAAGGGATATAATAATGAAATGCTATACATGAACCATGATTGTGTCCTGGATTAAAGAACAAGCTATAAAAGATAATTTAGGGACAATTGAGGAAATTTGAGGTTATGTTAGATGTTAAGTCATATTTTTTTCAGTGTGACAAAGGCATTGAGGTTATGTAGGAGACTGTCCTTATTCTTAGGGGATGCTTACTGAAGTACTTCAGGATGCAATGTCATTCTCAGCAACTTACTTTGATATGATTCAGAAAACGAAAGGGGTGTGTGTGCACACGCGTACACATACACGTATGCACAGAGGGAGAAAACGAATCTTCAGGTAGTTCGAGGATAATTCATTATACTGATCTTTCAACATTTTTGTAGGCTTGAACATTTCAATTGCTTTGTATCACTCTTTCTATTCAGTCCAGCAGATATTTGGTGGGTACCTGCCGTGTGTGTCGTACTGTGATCTGGGTATACGGTCAGGAGACTACAGTTAGAGATATCCTTGCCGTGCAATACTTTATGAAGTATGGAGAATTCAACATAATTTAGAGATATAATCCCTACCTTCAAGGATCTTGATATATTGTATCTAAATCATGATAACTAGCATTAAAAACATGTTCTAAGTGAATCTAAACTATTTTAAGGCAGTAGTAGCTTGGCTTGAATCCTTTCGTGTAGGCCATTTGCTGATGATCATACTTGGGTTAAGTCAGCTCACCTTGTGTAGCTGGTGGCATCCTGAAACGAGTGCACACAATCCTCTGTCACCACGGTGTCCTGTGAGTAACACAAAGTTGTTAACATTGAACCTTCACCCATGGATATTATGAGCTAATGGGGTGTTGGATACATTTTGTTCTCTGAGCTTCTAGAATTAGTAGCTATGTAGTTTACAGGAAACAAGATACTTGATCATGTACATTCTCTTGGTGTCCTCCCCTTAGTATATTTTATGTGTCATAATTTGCAGGTGTGACCCTGGTTCTCTGCCACTCAGGTGACCTTTACCAGTCACTGCTGTAATTTAGAATGTATACTACAATCTATCATTAGAATATGACTGTCATTAAGTAGATTTAACAGCACTGTGAAAATCATTGCAAGTAGGGTTTTTGTGGTAGTTGGTCAGATATTTTAAAAATTTAAAGCAGGAAATCATAAAATATGATACATACATACTTCAATTACTTTATTTTAATGAAAACATGTAGAGTGCGTTTATTGGCCAATTCTTTGAGGTAGGGCTAAGGCCCCTTCTTTGCGAGTGGGTGGAGCCGGGGGATCAGTTTGCTGGAGTTCCCAGCACGAGGGAGCCTGGTCAGGGGAGCGAGTGGGCCTCAGTCCAGCCTGTCCCTACGCACAAGCCATGTGCCGGGGCTTTTGGCAGCTTACTCTCGGGCATATGTGGCCTGGCCACGTGGGTCTGCTGTTTAAGCTTCAAGAGCAACTTTGTAAATCATTTCATTAATGTATGAACGGGACATTTCAGTTTCAGTTTCTTTAAATTACAGGGACAATAAAAGATACTTGTGCAAAAATCTGAGTAGTACATGGCTCTACATTTTATAATTCCTCCCATTCTGTCATTTATAGTTTTCTTGACCGTGACCAATTAAAGAATATATTTTTTAATAAAGATAATAACCTTTATAAAATTTGTCCACAACATCTTACAAAGTTTTCATGGAACCATCAACTTTTTGTTGGCAAACTTAAATTTCATTGTTTACGTAATATTTAATTAAATTATATAATTATAGTAACATGGGCAACTGACAGTGATAAATTTGCTAACAAGAACTGCTTTGCTTTGGGAATCGGTAAACACCAACTTGTGGGAAAAGTTCCCTGAGTGTGTCCCAGTTACCTTCTGGCTGCAGGGCCACTTAGCGCAGGCCGAACACAGGCCTCCTCGCAGCAGAGAGGGAAGGGCCGTGCTCGGCAGGCCTGTCGGTGGGGGTTTGTCAAGGGAGCATTCTACTCTGCATTTTATGTGGTGGATTTAGTTTTCATCTCCAAGTTTGTCCTTGAGGAAGTCTTCGTAGAGCCAGCTCTGTAGGGGCCGGAGTGTGACCCTCTTCTCCCTGTTCATTCAGATCTGGAGGCTCCTGGCAGCACTGTCTGGGACCTCATGGTCATTCTGATGTATGAAAGAACTGTAGGGAGGGGAAAGTGGAAAAATCAAGCATTTATTGGAGACCAAAAGTAAAATAAAAGGAAAGTGTCAAAGGGAACAAAGGTTACAAAGGAATGTGGGTGTTCTCTGCTTGGAGAAAAGGTACAAAACTTATTACATTCATAAAAGTGAAATTAGAGGGAGTGTCATTGGAATCTTTTCTTACGGAATTCGGATGATCTGTCGTCGAAGGAATTAAGAAACACTGATTTCCGATTGCTCGCTCTGTCCTCCGTGGGAAGGAGGTTCACTGTGTGATGGTGGGTTCGCCTTCATCTTCCCAGGTGTACGTCCCGGGGAGGAGGGTGGGAGAGAATTTCCAGGAGTGCCTCATGTTTACGGTGAAGCTGTATATTTCTGGGTGTGTGTTGTGTTTGCCTCCTTCTCTTGCCTTTCACAGATTCAGTTTTGGTGTTGCACGTCCCGGTGGCTCCCTGGGTGGCTCCCTGGCCAGGCCTCCCTCCCACACCAGGTCTCACAAACAGCCTTACCTTTAACACCGTGTACCTGGAGTTGATACTCAGCAGTCCTGAGAGATAAGAGATGCACAACAGGTTCAAAAGTTCTAACACTTAAACTTACTGGATGGGTGTAAAAGCAGACTTGGATAAATTATCCTGTATCTGTTTTAGGAAAGGATATGTTCAGAATGAGTCTTAACCCAGTTTATTCCAGTATATCTTAAAAATTTTGGGTCACTGGGATATTACCACACTGGGCTTAGAAAAAGTAAATTATTGTCAAGGAGATAAAGGTTGTAAAGTTCCCCCTAATTAAACTTATATTTGAGGTATTTCTGTAGCTTTGGAGATGACCAAATAATTTTCTCCTTACAAACCTAGTCTAATCACTGGTCAGCGTTTTTGTGTCTATAGCCGTTATTCTGTCTGGGGCTTCTTTTATTTTTCTTAAAATTTTTTTTGTCATTGAAGACATTTTTGCTAGCTCTTCTAAGTTTAAACTACTCATATTTAGATATTTACACAGACTAGGTAAGTTAAGAAGTATTAAAACCAACATAAACTGAAGACATTTTGTGTCATTAGAAAGTAATCTTCAGGCCAGGTGTGGTGGCTAATGCCAGTAATCCAGCATTTGGGAGGCTGAGGCAAGAGGATCGTTTAAGGCCAGGAGTTCAAGACCAGCCTGGGCAATGTAGCTAGACCTCATCTCTACAAAAAATAAAAAACAAGCTGGGCATGGTGGCATGTGCCTACAGTCCTAGCTGCTTGGAGGCTGAGTCAGGAGGATCACTTGAGCCCAGGAGTTCAAGGCTGCAGTGAGCTATGGTGACACCACTGCCCTCTAGCCTGGGCAGTAGAGCGAGATCCTATCTCAAAAAAAAAAAAAAAAAAAGGAAGAAAAAGAAAATAATCTTCAAAGAATCATTTGTCCCCCATTTGTAAAATGGAGAGCAGTTTACCATGTGTGTAAATGTGTACATTCAAAACACACATTTTCAGAGCCCTGCCCTCCATCTTGTGCCATCCAGCTGGACATGAGAGTGGCAGTGCGCCAGCATGACAGCTGATGGTGCGTTTGAGGGTGGCTGTGTCCAGCGAGGGCTTCTGAAGGGCTTGCTGCCTTCTCCAGTATGCCGTTGTTCTTACGTTCCCTTCTAATCAAGTGTAGTTCTTCCCACAGTCACGTCTCTCACTTCGTATTCTAAATCAAGGGGGCAGAGCAGTATTGCTTTTCAAGGAAGTTTTGAGACACGAGACATTTCATAATCAGGGTGCACGGTAGGAAGATAGTTCTGTGTATTAAACGCATCCATTTGTATGGCTTAAGGCGGTGCACTCTAAGTTAAAATTCTGTGTGCAAAGCCTGCTTTTTGTTCTCTTTTTTTTAAAAAAAAACACTAAGTAAAATAATCCTTTTGGGTCTTATTTCAATAGTAATTCAAGACCAATCTGCCTTGGAATGATTTCAGTAAGGTCAAGTATGGCAAGAACCAACTTGGAGGTTATTTTCTGCAATGATGCAGATATTGTAGAGATCCGCCTTGAATAGGTGGAGGAGAAAGACACACACACCCCAGGAACACCTTCAGGTTATAGGAGACAGGAGTGGCTTCGTCTGTGTGATGATTCTGGATGCTTCCGTAGCCACCTTGCCTCTACCTGTCCACTTGTCCACCTTTGTACACTTTCCTTAAAAGAAAAATTTAGCCACCATCTCTTCCATCCTGCCAACTAGTTCTGTCTCAAAAGTTAAGATTTTAAAAGTTAATTACTATTTCCTTTTCAGTTTCCGACTCTCCCAGGGAAACTGTAGTCTTATCCATCATTTATATGTTGCTAGCAGGAACCTCAGGAGATCTGGTGCAAAGGCCAGTTTTGATAGTTGAGAAGGAGGAGAGAACATGATCCCGCTGGCTGTGGTAACATGAAGAGACATACTGCCGAGAAGGCAGAATGGCCCCAAAAGAACAGACTCCAAGTTCAGTGTTTCTCTCGGCCAGTCTCAGTTGGGAGTCCTTTGGAAGACTCAACTCCGTCGAAGGCCTCCAGTCTTTAAGGCACAAGGCCCGTGATTGAGCCTGGCAGATGGGAGGTGGAAGGGGGCTGATGCTCCTGCCTGAGGAATGGAGGGCGCGGTCACAGCAGGTGCAGACGGTGTTCCCAGCGTCCACTGGTCTCGTAAGGCCCTGTTTGTAGGGGCTGCATCTGAGTTGGCTGCGATGAGTTATTGGGGCACACTGGGCCCAGAGGTTTAGGACTCAGTTCGGGGGGTCCTCTCTGGGCTCTTTAGGGAGCACACACAAATTTTTCTTTGAACAATTTACCATTGTAGTCATTTATTTTTCATGTAGTTTAAAAATAATTAAGAATGTAAGTGAGTCATCTGCACAAAAAAGCCCATTTGTTCTTGCCTAACTTTGGAAGATATCTGCAGGGTAACAGTCTGTGTGTGTGTGATAGGATCTATAATCAAGTCAGGGACATCATAGAATGGCAGCCACAGTAACTCTTCCTCCATAAACATGTCAGTGCTTCATTAATCAGCATTTAATGCATTTTAGTGGGGTGAGATTGAGGTCATATGCCCTGATCTAATGCCACACCCTGTAGTGTGCAGTCCCACTGAGGCTGACAGTGGGGCAGCAGGGACGCCGGGCCCAGGCTTGGGTGGGGAGGGCGTGCTGGGCTGTGCGCCAGGGCGGTGACACCTGTGGAGCTTTGGGGAGTGAGCCCTGATTGGTGGTGGGAGGAGAGATGAGCACGAGGCCTGGGGAGGGGTCCCCTCCTGGGGAGGGGTCCTGTCAACATGTGCCCTGTTGACAATAGGCAGCCTTTATAGTTGCTCCTGAGCTGTCAGGGACAGAGGAGGGGCCCTGCCGGTGGAGCTGCTGCCTGGACAGATGTGCTGCAGCCATTTGTCCCCCTGGTCCAAATCACACAGTAAAATGCTACCTTTTCGATAGTCTTTTTAATTTCAAGTGGGGAATTTAGATACTTGCTTTTCTGCATTAAGGCTAGGATATTTAATTATTTATTTATTTTAGTTTAAGATTCATGGAGTGACTAAAAGAAGTATGAAATATTTTCTAAATGCCAGTAGATATTTTTAGTTCTTTCTGCTTAAAAATAAATTGACACATACTTATCATATGTTATAATTCATAGATATACTATTTCGCATTTGCAGAGATCTTTGCCATGTTGAAAATTAAGTCTTTGGATAATATATTATTTTTGGTAGAATTATTTCCTCACAAAATTGCAAGTTATTCTCCAGGCAGGATTAATTTCTTACCTAACTTTGTTTTGCATAACTTAGTAATGCCAATAATAACAGTTTAAATCTATTCACATTTTTTAATACTGCCTTATGGTTTGCAAGGTGCCTTTTACATATTTAACCTTAGTAACATGCTTTCTTTTAGTGTAAATAGTTAATTGTATATCTTATCACCTCTGAGAGACTCTTAGCTTCTTGAGATCTGGGACCATACGTTGTAGGATCATTTATGTCATAGACTCCTTAGGAAATACCCTGTAAGTTGTAGGGTCCTGATACATGTTTACAGAGTGCATGAAGTTGTATTTAGACTTTTATATTCTTTTGTATGTCATTTCTTCTCTGAGTGTAATTCACTCGTGACAGATATGTACTGAGCTCACATTTTCAGCATGCTGTGTTAGCTACTCTGGTGGTTAACGTCTTTGTCGAGAGGACAAAGGCTTCTATTCCAAGGGAGGGAGGGGACTAGCACAAATGTTGTAGAGCTATGGAGAAAGCTTAGAACCACAAGATCGGAATCATAATTTGGAGGTTGCAGAAAATACTTCTAATTTTGACAGGAGTGGGTAGAGGTCAGGAAAGTGAGGGTGAAATAGTCTGGGATGGTGTTTAGGAGGAGCTAGTGCTTTGTGGGACTTCGAAGGCCTTCCAGGCAGAGGAGCAGCTTCACAAGACCCTGGTGGTGCAAAAGCAGGGGTGCCCAGGAGCTGCGGAGGCCACTGATGGGGTCAGTTAGGGCAGGGAGGGAGCAGCCTGGATTTAAAGTCCACAGTTTTTGGAAGTTATGAGGAAATCAGGGCAGGGGGTATAGGGCTATCCTTTGGAGAAGTTTCCCCTTTGATGGAAGGAGGTGTGGAAGAGGAAAGGAAGGAGCAGTCCCAGCCAGGGAGAGACAGAAGATAGGAAAGAAGAGAGGAAACTGGCAAAGCCTCTGAAGAGATGTGAGCTGGGCCTTTTCCAGGGGCCACATTCCCTTGTATGGACTCCTTGGGCTCTGTGGATAGGACGGTGATATGAGAGCTCAGGACAGCAGCTTGTCAGCGAGGTCTGCCGGGACCTGGAAGGGCTGCAGTGACCCATGCGGTAGGGGGTGGCAGCGATGGGCAGAAGCACCTGGGGGCCCTGCTGGGATCACCACGTGTGACTTTGGGGAGCCTGTTTCCTCCAGCCTGCAGCCGGGAGAGAGCAGAGGGACCTGGGGTATAGGACTTGACCACACAAGGGGTAGAGGCCAGTGGCCCAGTAGTACCACCCAGGCAAGCTTGCCAAGTGTGGAAGGTTGATCCAGTCCAAGCCTGTGTCCTTCCATATCTGGCCTTTCCCACCAAGGTGCCTGGTGACCCTGGGCGGCCTCCCAGGGAGCACCCAGCCCTGCTGGTTTGGGGCCTGGACCTCCCTTGGTAGTGGTGACCCAGGGCTTTCCTCTGTGCTGGTGCCTCATTGGATGAATCAGTCCACGTGAAGGTGTTAGCATCAGCATCCAACAAGGACTTCTGGGGAGGAAGCACCTGCCAACCCCAAATAGAAGACGCTGCTCTGGGCGTGGGGTCAGGGTGCAGCTCTGTCCCCTGCTCGGCTGAGGGGGCCTGGCTCTGAGAACAGAGCAGGCAGCAGGGATGTCAGCCCAGGGCACAGTGGCATGAAATCCAGCCACCATACCTATAAAACGTTACCGGCGTAGATCCTGGAAGGGGTTTCTGGCTGTGTTCAAACCCCAAGTTAACACTTTTTGTTTGTGGATCTTATGGACCTGAAGATACAACATTAAATAGCATCCAGCAGATGACCTCAGAGATCATGGGGTCACTCTGGAACTTCCTGGCACCTTTTTTACAATATTCAGCTTGGAGATGAGTCCAGTGGGGGACAGCAAGAAAATAGTCTCTGAAGAACCTGAGAGACTTACTTATAGGGTAGATCTTGCAGGAACCTGAGGAGTGAGGACAGCCAGTCTTCAGAGTACTCTGTTACCTTTAGAAAAACGTGTGGCGTGAGGACACCTTGATATGAGGGTATTTAACCTCTTTTTCTCCTTGCCATGTTTTAGTTTGTTAAATATACAGACTTCCATTTCATAGAACTGCTCTTCTCATCACAGAGACTTTCATTGGTTTTTTTTTTGAATAGGAGGTTAGCTTGTTTCTCTACCTCTTGAGCAGGAGCCATTCACCTATGCTGATGTGCCTCGGTGATTGTGGGCGCCGGCGAGGAGCGTGCGTTTCCTACGGGGTCTGCACTGGGGCAGCTCCCAGGGCTTCTGGGGGCGCTGATCCACCTGGAGTCACTGGCATTGGGTTCACTTATGTTCTAAAATGAGTTAGACATGGAACTGCTCTCCTGAAGAATGAGTGCAAAGTATTATTAGGCTGTAAATAAGTATATGCTAAGTACCGATTAGTAGAATAATTTTTAAAAGTTTACATTTAATCTGCTTCTTCCATTATTGAAGGGACGCGGTGAGAATTCACTGAGGTGTTTTTAGTGCCATGTTCCAGACTGGATTTAGTTCTCTGTAATAATCCCTAAAAGATGAGAGGTGGTGGAGGACTGTGGTGCTTTGTTCCTGCGTTTGCTCATTAGTCCACCTGTACAGCAGCAGGGGTCCCCAGGTCCCATTCTGCGGGGAGAGGTGAGATGCAGCCCTGTCTGTACGGAGCACGCTGCCTGGAAGCCGGGGAGCAGCGAGGCCACTTCCTTCTCCAGGGCCAGCGGACCCGACCCTCCCCAGGGCAGGGCAGGGGGCTGGTAAATGTCCAAAACCAACTCTCTGAAGAAGTGGCAGTTTTAATATAAATTTTACTTACATAAAGTATGTGTATACATCCTTTAAAATCATAATAAAATGTTCAGTACTCTCTAGTGCAAATTTCATAGAGCCAATTGATGGTCACAGATGCTCTTGTGAATTCGAGCTGCATGCTCGAGCCCACGGCCTCTCTGGGGTGCACTGATGAGCATGTGCGGTTCCTACAGCTGTGTCGGTGGAAGCTTTCATCCATGTCGAGTAAAGCAAAGGTGAAACGGTGTTGGATCATCATCTTTTCATTGGTGATGAGCACTGGGACGGTGCTTCTCTACATTCTTACGCTGTGCACGGTGTGGCGGCTCCAGACATGGCAGCTCGTAAGTCTGATTCGCACTGCTAAGATTTCCACATCACTCTCGAGTGCAGACCAGTCCTATTTTGGTGCAGCCTGAGATCTAAGAAGGGTGTTTACATTTTTAAAGGTATTTTTTAAAATAAAAAAGAATACTATTTTGTAACATAAAAATTACGTGGAGTTCAAAGTTCAGTGTCTGTAAATGAAATTATGTTGGAACACAGCCAAGTCCACTGGTGTGTATTGCTTTTGCACCACAACGGCTAGCTTGAGTAATTACAACAGAGACCACATGACCCACAAAGCTTAAAATAGTCACTTCTAGCCATTTATGGAAAATGTTTGCTGATCCCTGATCTAGACAATCAATAAGACAATAAAATGTGCCCCGATCTGTAGCATTTGCTCATTTCCATGGTGAAAATACCATGACTGTTATCCAACTACTGAAGTGAGCGTGAATGCAGAGCCGGGAGGGGCGCAGTGCCCCATGGTGTGGGATTTCTACCCCACCGGTAGGATCGGTGTGAAAACCCCAAGGGCATTGATCCCAGCAAAATAACTGGGAAGTGGTAAGTGCTGCGTATTTATTACCTGTGTTTTTAAGATAGTTTATTTAATCATAAATTGACATAATTTAATTTTTAATAATTATTATGTTACTAACATTCCAGAAAACTTAACAGTTGGTTCTCAGGAGCCAGTGTGAGCTAGTCTGGGAGCCCCCGCGGTGGGCGCCAGGCAGGGGAGCAGGCCTGGAGGGGGCCTTGGGAGAAGGATTTCCTGACCCGCGTCTTTAGGGATGAGGCAGAGCTGCCAGGGAAATTCCAGGTGAGACTTCTGCAGAGGACAGAGCAGGTCTCAGGGTGGTGGTGAGCTGGGGTAGCACAGTTCCCTGGCCTGGAGTGTTGCAGCAGGGCCAGGGAGGCTGCTGGGTACATCCTAAACCAAATCTTGAATAAAAAATGCAGAGAAGACTGTGACTGGTGTCTCTTGAAAACCAACATATTTTTTTCCTTTGCTTTTCAACTTAAGAAAAGATAGCACACTGCCATTTTCTGGACGTGTGCTGTGTGAGCATGAGGATGTGGGGTGGGTGCCCCCTCTCCTCTGCCCCAGCGATGCCCAAGGGCCACGGAGACAGAGGCCACCTGAGGATCCACATCTGCATCCATGCCTGCCTGCTGGGCGCCAGCATTTGCTCATAGCCCACTATCATGAAAATTAGAAGAGAAAAGAAAGGCTCCCGGAAAGGTGAGTTGAATGGAGGTGCTTTTATCAGAGCTGGCAGACAGGCAGAGAATCACCTCAGTGCAGGGTACAGCTCACCTTCCCTGGAGACTGCTTTGAAACTCTGAAAGAGGCTTCCACAGGGAAAATGAGCACTCCAACCCCTGCTGTCATTTGCCGAGGGCTTCCCACGGAAAGCGCAGGCCAGGGCAAGGGTCTGGTCCTCCTAGGACCAGCATGTGGAGGGAGCTGGAGGTAAAGGACCCCAGACGGGCCTGGGGACCTTGGCTCTCAGTCCCCTAATGTGCCCAGTTGTGAAAGTCACATAGCTTCCTTGTTTTAAGAAATCTCAATGTTAGATGACCAAATCCACCATGGTGAGACCCAACCAGTACAGTTGAGGGCTTGGAGGCAGCCAAGAGAGACTCTCAAAGCCGCGTGGTCTGGTGTTCCTCCACGGGTCCTGTGGGCTGTCAGTGTGGTGGCCGGCCCTAGTGGGTAGGGCTGGGGTGGAATTTCCTTCCTTATTCCCTCTTGGTACTTGAAGGGAATGCCACGGAGGGGTATAGCCCTGGCAGGATGTAAGGATGTCAACAAAGCCACCTGTGACATTAGCAGTCACCTCCTGGCTGGGCTTGGAGGGGTCAGCGGACAGTCCCAGCCTTCAGAGAGATGAGCCCCAGGCTTGGGGAACGGAAACCCTGTGACATCTTTGTGGGGACCCGGTCGCCATATGTAAAACACCATGTAAATATTGCTGTTGTATCGCTCTATTCCGATAGGTCTTTTGTTTTCCTTATTAACATGCTCATGTTTCTGAAACAGATGGCTCTTAGAATACCCTCCTTGAAAGTTTTTATTTTCCTTTTTCAGTGAGTATAGATCATATGGTCTGAGGAATCCTAGAATGGAGAAAGTACAACAATAATTCTATATTTTAAGTAATACTACATTGATTTCAAAAGACAGTGGCAAAATTTTGTAAATGTGGCATAATTTATTACTGTATACAGCCTCTTCTGTTTTGTAAGTTTTTTAAAATGTTGGTTCAGGGGACTTAATTGATGTCAGTAGAGTTTACATGTGTTAAGATCAGCAAAACCTAAAAGTAAATTCAGCTGTTACATCTTAGTTGAACTTATTTTTCAACATTATTGCCATTTGTATTTTGAAATGATTTTTGTGAAGTTCCGGAATAACTTTCCGTTGAACATAGTAAGCAAAAATACTGTCTGTGGACAAATTATGAGGATGTAGAGAAGTGTACTGCTTTATTTGCTTAAAGTCTTTGTTTTTCTTGTTAGATTTTAGCTACAAAAAAATGAAGTTTTAACTTTTAAGAGTTGTTAAAGAGTTACAGGTTTCTTTGCTGAGTGCTCAGTCAAAACAAATGAGGCCACCAGGGACTGGATGGCAGATCTGGAGTCCCGGGCCGGGGAGCTCTGCGGAGCCCACACCCATCGAGGGACTCCCGTGGGCCAGGCCCTGAGTTGAGCATTTCGCTTCTTCATTTCTGTTTTGATTTGAAAGAAGAAAACAACAAGGAGTGGGGTTGTCAGAGAGAAACTTCAAGCAAGGGTGAATTCCCTGGGCTTTGCTTGGACCAGCTGGGAGCAGGCTGAGCTCGCAGGACCAAAGCAGGTGGTTCTCAGCAGGGCCCTAGCAAGCTCAGCCTTGAAGGGCAGGACCCTTGCCACCCTGAGTCCCTGAGAGAGGGGTGTGGAGAGGGAGGACGGAGATGTGGGAGAGGTTTTAGGGAGCCGACTGCTGCTGCATTCACTGCAGACATGCCTTGTTTTCTGAGAGCATCCATGTACCAGATGCCTTGGCCACGTTATTGTGTATACTGCGCTCCGCACCTGGGCAGTAGGTGTTTTGATTCCTCTTTACAGGCAAGGACTCTGAGCTGCAGGGGACAGCTGGTAAGTGGCAGGCCCAGGATTTCAGCCCAAGTCACCGCCCTTAGCCCCTAGGCTCTTTCCCAAGGCACCCCCCTGAATTTAAGCTCAAGTCAAGGACTCCGAGTTGGCTCTGGCCTGTGTGAACACTAAGCAGTAGGAAGGGTAAGTTGCTACTCATGAGCTGTTTCCTTCTTAAGGGGACAAATCCCTAAGTTCTTTCAAACCTCATTCCAGGAAGGAAGGGGAACACCCCCTGCTGAGCACCAGGGCACAGACCCCTCTCCCTCCCTGGGGGCTGCCCTGATTCCATGGCCTGCTGACTCCAGCCACTCCTCCAGGGCCCCCTTCTGGGTGGCTTTCATGCATCACCACTGGAAGAATTGCCTCTTCCTTTGCATGTCCCTTAAGAGCTCTCATTTCTCTGCCTGGCACCTGTTACCCTGTAATTTCTCTACCTACGATTCCCCCATATCATAAGTCATTTGCAAACAGGAACTGGGTTTTCACATTTTTAGATCTTTCCAATACTCATCGTGAGGGATCTGAGCCTCAGTTTTCTCATCTGTGAAGTGGGATGACAATTCCTGGCTGGGTTGCTGTCAAAGGCCTGGTACTTTGTTATGTTTGAGTCTCATTCATCATGAGTTTCCTTCCTCATGGAGGGCACACTGAGTGAACTTAGCCCTCCGCATACATAAGAGGGGAGGGATTTATTTGGAAATGTAGTGTATTTCCTTTTAAAGGGAATGTCAGAGTTTCTGCTAAGTTTTTCTTGTGAGGCGTAGGAACTAAATGGCTTTTTTGTTTGGCCAAACTGAAGTGCTCTACCTTTGGGGGCAGTAGAAGGTAGGATATTAGGCTGGGTGGGGGCCATTGAGGGCCAGGAAGAATGCAGGGGGGAAGTAGAGGCAGCCGTGTGGGCAAGATGGTATGTGCCTTTGCCAAGGCTAAGAAGCCAGGGCCTCCCGTGTTGGGTGAAGTCCATGGGTGGACTTCTAATGTATTATGGTTTTGTGTTCTTTCTCTTATACAGGGCCCCCAGACTGTATAAACTTCTGGCCCCTCCAAACCAGAATCTGCTCCCAGGGGTAGGTGGTGTGGCGCAGCCAGTGGCGAGGGGAAGGCTTCTCAAGGTCAGGGTTGTCAAAGGCTCTGTTTGAAGTGTTTGGCTTTAGGTGGAGGTGATGCAATTGCACTTCGGAAGTCCCAGACTTGCAATAAAAGTTCTGGGTATAAAAGTTCTGCAATAAAAACTCCCACCACAGCATTTATATATGGTTATTTGAGGCAGGTGGGTGTGGGCTAAAGGCAGGGTGGAGGATAGAGGCCCTTGGAGGCAGGAAGGGACTCAAGGCTGCTGGACTTATTTAGTGGCATCATACAGTGCTTTCTTCAGATCCCTGCCCCGTCATCTGCGGAGGAATGGCTGACCTGACACCTGGATTGCCTCAGTCACTGCAGGACTAGCGCAGATATGACCAGGAACAGTGCACCAAGGCTGGGGGCCATGATGTGAAACTTGGAGGAATTAACTTAGAGAAACTCAGTGTCAGGACACACAAATGTAGTGTTAGATGGCGTGTTTCTTGGTGGCTTGAAAACAGATTGGACTAATTGACTTAAGAGAATGGTGAAGATTGAAAATGCTGGTCAGTGGAGGAGAAGAATGCCATGCTGGGGTTGGAGACATCCGTAGGAATACTCAGGAACTTCTTGAGGTTTGTGAAGTGTCTCTTGGGATCGCCAGAGACAGGTTGGGAAGGGGACAGAGGTTTCAGAGTGGAACGGCCTTGGAGGTAAGGTTGGATCTCTTCTCTCTCTTTCCTCTTCACTCCCCCTTCTCTTCCAAAGGGAGTCGAGGCCTGGAGGCCCATTGTCCCTCACAAAGCCCCATGTCCAGTGCCCGTCGGACTGATAGTAAATCCAGGTGACGTGCCCGTGATCTAATCAGCATGGTGTCTCCCAGTGGCCCTCCGGCCTGTTCTCCATTAGAACTCTCGATGTGGTGTCTGGCAATGGGCTGAGTCCAGGTCCCTGGCCTGGCGGTGCCCTGTGGCTGGGTGGCGGCAGGTCTGAGTGGACAGGAAGGTCTGGGGGAGGCCTCCGGCTGCTCCAGCAGGGCCTGTCCCAGCCGCTCGGCTCAGGTTTCTCCAGTCCAGGGATCCTCTGGGAGGCCCAATTTCTATTTTGAGACATAGTTCATGATGAGGTTATCAAGTGTCATATTTTCAGGGGAGAGTTAAAGGCACCCAACACTGAGCTCTCAGCCCGGAAAATGTCCATATCCAAACAGGCTGGCTCTGGGCCTCCGTGTCTGCGCGTTTCATGTCTCCACTCCTCTCTGCTATTTTTGCTGAAGGTACCTTTGATTACGGGATAATGTCATCCTAAATAAAGTGCCATTTCCGTCTATTTTAGGCAGGGAAACTTCTATTTATTAACCGAGGCAGAAATAAGATTGTGAGTGATTAGATGTGAGGCAGCCGACGGTCGGCGTGGATGTTTTCACAGCAAGTGTGCGTGCGTGTGCTAGCGGGCTGCAGCGAGGCCGCGGGATGCGGCTGGGAGGCCAGGCGTCTCTGGAAGCTCTGCTGCGGGCGGCGCGTGCCTGGGCTTTTCTCTGAACCGTGCCCCAAGTGAAGGGAGTTGGCCCCAAGTGAAGGGAGTTGGATTCATTTTCCTGAGAACTTCTCGGCGCTCTGTTGTGTTCCAATCAGTTACTCACTGTGTGGAAAGCTGGCTAGTCAGATTTCACTGCTTTTCAGTTATTTACAAAAGTAAATAGAAATAGAACAGGCTTATCAGTGAGCCGGGCAATGCATTTCAGAGCGCATGGGTCCTATCTAACTCCTTGCTCTGCAGTTTTTATCTTGGGATTCCCACTCAGTTTGGTTCTCTTTTCACACTTTGCTGGAGGAACTTAATATAGCTCCGCTCCTTTTCTTCCCACTGAAGGGGGGAAAACATATCATGTGGCTTGTTGAAAGCAAATCACTTTCCTTAATATTTTCTTGCCTGGTTTGGCATTTCTGTTCTATTGACTTCCCTTGCCCCTTGGCAGTTCTGTTAGTGAACCCAGAGGAAAACTGGAGGTTTTGCCACAGGTCCTGTGAGCTGAAGTCAGTGCTCCTTCAGCCAGCCTGTGTCCCCGGGTGGTGACGTCAAACCAAAGTGTTTGTCATCACTGTAAATAGACACCTGTTACATGCCCAAAATGTGATGAAACCATTAAAGAATTTCCTTTTCATTAATGCTTGTAAAATTTCATTCTGTCATGTTTGAGAACTTAATTGTTGTTTGTATTTATTTTCTCTTATACCTCTCACGAACTATTTGTCATTTCCGTGGTTATGTGTTTTGTAATTTACTCCTGTCACTTCCATAATTATCTATTATTTAACGCCTCAGTCAGTGAATTCACAGTTCTCTGGTACTTTCATGGGATGTGGCTACTAATGGCCAGACAGCCCAGGGAGGAACCAGATAGACATTCATAGAAAGTCATAGCAGTATCTGGTTGTTGTTTCTTAAGGAAATAAGACTGGCCCCTGCTGCCCGAATCTCCGACACCTTGCAGAACCCACAGCTAGATGGGTCCTAGGAACTCTCAGCTCTGCCCTCCCCTGGTCATCCTTCAGCAAAGACAAGAGGGGAGAAACTAGATCTTGGGTGGCGGTTCTTTACTTTGTTTACTGTTCTCTTCTTCCTCTTTCTTGGGGATGGGGGTGGGGGTGGGGCTTCCGTTTTTGGCTAAGAAAATGATGGTGAAGATGAAACTGATGATGTGCAGCCCATTTAGGGAATGGTTGGACGCAGGGGGCACAGTCATATCCCTACCGATTCTCTTATCCTGCAAGAGGTCTCAGAAGGCCCCATGGCCTTCAGTTCCGTATCATCTACCAGAAGGGTCCCATTTCTCAGATGGCAAGAAGTCCAGCCCAGTCTAAATCACAGCTTCAATCCCACATCCAGCTGAGCTCTCCCTTTCGAGTGCTGGCTGCCCACTCTGGCCTGACCACGTGCAGGAGCCCATGCCGGGAAGCCGCTGTCCAGCTGCTCATGTGGTTTTCTCTCCCCTCTGGATGCTGCTTCCATGGCCCAGGTGGGGATGAGGGGTGGGGACCATCCTTTGCTGATAGTCTCCGTGGTGCTCTTGCTGCTGGTCAGCCTGCCTCCTAGTGCTGCAGGTGCCTGCCGTTCCTATGGGGTTTATCTGTGGTCTGGGGCTCCTGCCCTCCTCCGCTCCTATCATGTGCCCCCACAGCCCTCCAGGCTCATCCCTACCCTGCACACAGCCCTCTCATCAGATTCCTGCAAAGGCCTCTAGGGTCGTCTGAGCCACGCAGCATCCACTCGCCTCAGGGTGCTGCCTTCTGTCGCCTGCCAACGTGGGCAGCCCCGGCCAGCCACTCCCCAATATTGCTTGGGCGTCGGTTACAGCTCCTGCACTTTCCCACCCCCAGGCTCGTGTCACGGTGCTCCTGGGCTGTAGCCCCCACACATCCCAGCCCTGTGTGGACTCGGTCCTCTGGCGGGCCTTAATTTGGGGGAGGGTGAAGAGAAACCCTGCCATGTCCTTACTACATAGACGTGCTGGCCATGGAGACGCCTCGTCTCCTTGCTGATCTCTGCTAGAGAGAGGGTGGGCAGCAGATTGGGGTCTCCTCTGCACTAGTGCCTGCAGGGGCATTTTTAGTGTCTGGACTGCAGGATCCTTGTCAGGCCTGAGGCCTCTGCAAATGTGCAAGGACCGAATGTCTGATTCCGGGCTGTGTTACAGTAGTTACGCTAACCGAAGGCTTAGATCCTACACACTGTGGTCGGGTTTTACAAGAATGAAATCACTTCATCTTTACCTGATCCTGTGGGGAAGGTGTGGTTATTATCCCCAGGGCACAGATGAGGATGTAGGGTCAGAGGAAGTGAAATGCATTGTGTTGGGTCACAGCCAGTTAGTGGTGGTGCTGGGATGTGAACCAGGGCGTGTCAACTTCTCTCCCGGTCCCTCCCTAGCGTCGTCTTTCCCAATTACCCCTGTGACTCCCCCCTCCCGTGGGACACTCCCACAGTCGAGTCACATGGCTTTCTCGCTCATGACTTCACTCCTTCATTCACTCATTGAAGGCCGGCGAGGGGTGACAGGTGCAGGCAGAAGGGCAGGAGAGCCACCCTGCGTGCAGAAACACCAGGGTGCCACGCACCACAGTGTGAGGATGTGGATGTGGTGGAAACAGCGGTAGGATCTGAGGCCAGTCGGGTGGAGGAGTTTGGGCCTGACGCAGTGGGGATTCGCACCAGGGAGAATGGTGGGGTGGAGGTGTCCTGGAGAATATCCGTCTTCAGCCTGTGGAGGTGGGACTCGAGAGGGGAGGTAGGTGGTGGAAGAGATTCCTTGCAGTTTGGGAGGGAAGAGACAGCAGTGGAGCAGCATCCGAGCAGCAGAAAGGGAGCGGAGAGGGGATCTGAGCCTTGCAGAGTGGGAATCCACCCGGACAGCCCTTGGACTCGGGGGAGGAGCAGGGGAAGGAGGGGACAGTGGGGTAGAAACCTTGGCGAATACGAAGTTGTTGGCTAGAGTGGAGAGGCAAGAGCAGTGTTTTGCTTAGAAGAGCCGTTTG
The DNA here is from genome assembly GCA_004363605.1 of Indri indri. NCBI lineage: Eukaryota > Metazoa > Chordata > Mammalia > Primates > Indriidae > Indri > Indri indri. The sequence goes on along the minus strand of RJWJ010002073.1, from coordinate 43,859 downwards.
CTGGGCATCATTAGGACCTAGGAACCAGCAGACTTGTGAAGTCCCCTGAGGTCGTGGGAGCAAGGTGGTAGCATGGTGTGGGTATGGTCTCCGTGCAGTAAAGAAGCTTGGTGTGAGGCATGTGTCCATGGGGGACATCTCAGGGCACACTCTGCTTCCTCAGGGCAGTGCTGGCCTGGCCATGCTTCTCCAGTGGGAAAGGGAGGTTGACCAGAACCCTGGGGACTGCCAGCCAGGTGAAACTGCAGAAGCAAAGCTGTGGGGGTTGGGGGGTGGCCAGATCCCTCTATCTCCAAACCTCTTGTGCCCTGCCCTCACTGGGACCCTTGGGCCTTTGTTTGGAGGAGAGCTGAGGACATGTCAGGCTCATGGGCATGTCTGTCTGCATGCGCCGATTGGTTGGCAGTGTCTTTTGTAGCCTGGGACAGTGCTGTTTGGTAGAAAGAAAATATGGTTTTCAAACTTGGAACACTCCACTGCCACATAGAGACTGGCTGCAAGCAAACAGTGAGCTCTGGTTGTGCATAGTTTTGGGGGGAAAGAAAAGAAAAAAATCAAAACTCTTTCAGGAACAGAAGATGCTAAATCATGGCTGGGGATGGCAAAAAGAATTGCTTTTTACAAATTCTATAAATGCTTAGGCACCCAAGGTTGGTTAGCTAAGGTGAAGAGCTGACTTCTCTCTCCAGGAATAATTGGGCTTTCTCCCCAAGGGAACAACCTGCGCTGCCCACTCTGGCAAAATCCGAGAAGGTGGCGTATGCATACACCTTGGGAGAAGGAAGTGCTTGCTGCCAGGCATCCTTCTTAAAGGCAAGTTCTGCCCTTCCTTGTAACTTTGGAGCTATTATTCTCATTTTCCAGGTTTAGAGAGTTTGAGTTTGAACAGTGAACCAAGACAGTTCATTTGCTTTTTTTCTGCAAAACGACTTGAGATTGCCTTTGTTGGGAAGTGCAAGTGCCGGCGCTGCGGGCCTGCTGGGGAAGCACTGCATCATGTGGCACCTTTATGAATAAGTCACTAGCTGGGTTGGATCGGATGCCTCTGCTGGTTCTCAGGGCCCTGCTTTGCTTCTGAGCTCCTCATCCAGGTAAGCACAAGGAGGGCGCCTGTCCTTAGCTCCTGGGACGGCATTGGTTGTACAGTAGAAAGCCCCTTTGCTGTCCTTTTGGGGGCAAAGGAAGCCTGCTCCCGGCGAGGGCAGGGGACAGCTTGGGATGTGTACAAACATTGCCTGGTGGTCTGGCGATCAGTAAGTTGTCTCCTCTGATCTATTCCATTTCATTTGTTAGGAGTGTTCAAACCTCAGTAAACTAGCACTGCCAGTTTTTTGGAGGGAGCTATCCTTTTTCTGTAATATTCAACAATGCAGTAACTCTTGTTTTTATCTGGTATTTGGAGCAGGGGCTGCTCTGCTCTGCTTGAGCATGGAGTGTGTGCCGATAGTTAAGTGATCCACACCAGGAGGCTTTCTTAACTTACTGGGACTTGGGTAATAGCTGTGGGACTCAGCTCTCAAATGTTCCTCTTTGAATATTTACTTGATGTGTTGTGAGATATCAACGTTCCCATGTATACGGGCCCCAAAGTTTAGAGTTTGGTGAGTGTTATGGATATCTTTTGTTATTATGTCTTAGAGAATCCTATCTAGAAAGATAATCTTTTTATGTTGAGTTACTGAAAGCTTCCCCACCCCCAGGTCAAAACTGTGAAATTCTATTGTGAGTAGGATTTCTTAGTCAATTTTGAATGCATTTGCAGCATAAATAAGCTTTTATTGGGCGTCTTGAAGAGCTAGCTTCTGTAGTACCCTTGTGAACACAGGGAGCTGTTTTTAATCCCCAAGAGCAATAATAATGCTGGTAACAGCAAGAATGAATGTAATTAGCTACCAGTCATTGCGTGCGGCCTATGTGCCAGCACCACCCCAGAAACTTCACAGGAGTCATCTCATCTCATCCTCACATAAACCCAATAAATGCTGAGATCAGCTCTTGGGGAAACTGAGGCTTGTGAATTACAGCAGCTTACCCAAATGCAGTCATCTGCTGGAGGATGCACACATGGCCATACCTTTGCTGGGTTTGACCTTACCTCCTTCTGCCTCCGGAGCACATGACCAGGACGTGGTGGATGGTTTGCAGCCGTGGAGGGTGTGCTGAGCAGACTTCCAAAAGACAGCGCTTTGTGTGCCCTGAAATGCAGCGTTTCTATGGGCGAAGCCATTCCTCCCTGGTTTATTGGACCAGTCTATTGTTGAATGTCTTTATGACACAGCTGCAGTGCGAATATGGCCTCTTAGTTTGACTGTTTCATAGATAATATTTCAGCCCTTATTTGGATCTTCTGTTGACTATTTCTCTAGGTTTATGTTTTGTTCTTATGGGGCAAAGATAGTAGGGAAAGGTTTGACAGGACTTCCCTGATTGCTTTTCTACTGTATCAGAAGGAATTCTTGTCTTAGAAAGCACATTGCCATGAGCTTGGGAGGTACTGGGCTCTGAGAGAATGTATCACAGGGATCCTTAACCTGGGGCCTCTGGCCACTGATGGTGGTTTGCAGAAATCTTGCATGCGTGGAGGAACCTTGGTGCATCTTGTGTAGAAAGAAGATCCATAGCCTTCATCAGATGCTCAAGAGTCCGTGACCCTGAAGGTATCTGGGAACCCTCAGGACTGACCTGGGGCCTGTCCCAGCTGAGCCTCTGGCCTGACAGCAGCCCTGGCATGTCCTTCTGTCCCCCTGTGACTCCACTCCTTCCCCTATTCCCTGCAGCAGTTGAACACACTCCCCATAATCCCATCTGAGCCATGTGGAACCTCGAACACTGAGTAAAGTTCATGGGGGCCCAACTTTGTTTATAAATGAGGCTTGTCCAGTCCCCATGTCTGGGCAGAGGGTGCTCCCCAACCCAACCCCCTCACACAGCTGCCCTCCAGGGCGCCAGCATTCGGCGTGCAGCACCTGGCCTGGCCATTCCATGCCAGTTTGCCAGGCACCTGGGGCTTTTGTTTGGTGCATATCGGCTAAGGTGGTGTCCTAGGCTCAGAAAGACCTCAGCTGGAATTTTGGTCTTTTCAGCTGTGTGATCCTGAGAAAGTTACTTAACCTGCTGGATCCTCAGTCATCCCATCTGTAAAATGGGGAGAGTAAATTTATCATATGAAGTTGTGCTTAGAATTGAACATATACAATGTGGCATAGCAGCTGGCTCAGAGGTGTTTAGAAAATGAGAGCTAAAAAAATAAACCAGATTAATGTTGGACTTAGAGACGTGGGAACTGGTGCAGGATGTGAGGCTGCCTCATTAGCCTCTTTGCCAAGCAGTCCTGCTTGCCTTTGGTAGCGGTTGGCTGTCTTCTGGGTGTTTGGGTTTCTCGTTGTCCTTCTGTCATTTCGTTGCTAAGAAAGTTGAGCCTCAACACAACAGCTGAATCGCAGCCAGTGGATTCACTGACTCACCCACTCACTCATTCATGCAAGTGGGCGCTGCGTCGCCTTCCCTGGGCCGCGCACTTCACTCAGTGCTGAGCAAGACAGTCGTGGTTCCTGTTCTTTGGGATTTGTAGAGCTGCCACTCGTAATAAATAGCCAAACAGATAACAGAGGCAGCTTATTTACAGCTTGCAGACTGACTCCCTTCTGGGACAAAGCAAACTTTCTCCTGCTCGGGCATCTCATGAGGAGGGAATGGCAACTCCCTTATGCCTGCAGCGTAAACAGACCCACTTAGCCAGGGCTGGCTTCACAGTTGGATCCATAACCGAGAGATTCGGGTGTGCCTGGCTTCTCCCTGAAATTCCCTTTCAGCGGATGCTGTTGGCCACAGGCAGCCAGAATACCCACATGGTAAACGGGTACAGACCAGGCAGGCATGGCGTTCAGGTGAGCTGGCCTCAGCACAGCCACGGACTTCGGCATCCACTTCTTGGACAGTAAGAAAACATTGTACCTTCATGTCCACAGATGAAGGTTGCACATGGAGAGACAGAAGAAACATACAGCAGGGTGCTTTTAGATGCTGGTTCTGGGAAAATACAGAGATGTGTGGATTCTCCCTTTTTAGTCTACAGGACCCATCTGCCCCAGGCCTGTACAGCCTGGCTGGGCACGTGCTGTCACCTGTGCAGTTAGGTTTCAATTCAGCTGCCTGGACCCTGAACCTGAGATTTGCTTTCACTACACTGGGCAGTCCCTGTCATCTCAAATCCTCTGACTTTCAGAGAGCAGATTCTGAGCATTCTGCTGCATGTTGAAGACCTCTCAGAATAAAAGCCCAGCTGGGAGCTTCCCAGCTGATGGGGGAATTATCAAGCATCACCCTGAACCATAGTAAGTGCGTGATGGTTTTAAGCTAAAACCATTTGGAGCTATGACTGGTGACCTTTGAAATGCCAGAAATGTTTGGATATATATTTTTCGTTTTATAAATAGTTTCTGCCAGGGCACACACAGCTTTTTTAACCTGGAGGGAGCAAAGGGAATTTGAGTTGTGCGCATGGTGATTCATTCCCTGCTGAGCTCCATGGACCTGCCTGTTCCCTGCTGGACGGGGTGAGAGGAAGGAAAGCCAATCACACAGCCCGCATGCTACCAGCCGGAGTACCTGCCAGGAGGAGCCAGGTTAGGTCCCAGCTCCAGTGGCTTCCTTAGGCTCCTGCAGAAGTTCCGTTGTTTTTAAACTGCCCACAGGCTCCTGAGTCTCGGTTAGATTCAGCTGCATAGCACCTATACGGATCTTCAGGGAAGGCATCAGCTGCCTGGCCACACTAAGGACTTTCACAGCTGAGGAAGATGCTCGAAGGTCCCCATGTGAATGACAGCAGTTCTTTCCCAGGCAGAGCCACTCACGGGCAGAGGAAGCTGGGACTTTCCAGTTTCTCACTGCGACCGTGTTACGTGGAGGATGGTGCTTGGGCTCAGAGAAGTCACGCCTGCAGACACGAAAACAGGGAAGGAGGACCCAGCGTGGTCTCCGCCCATGAGACTCATCCACACGGCAGCCTCTGCTCCCTTACCGGTGTGCCTCCTCGGCACACCTGGCTTCTGTGGTGGGTACCCTTGCAAGGAGGAGGATTCAAGGGAGAGCCTGGGAGAGTCTCCATCACACTCCGCTCACAGCCACTCTTAGCCACTGAGCCCACCACTCGCCCCTGCTGGCGGGGCTCCCTGTCCTGGGTGGGCCCACCTCGCCCACTCTCCTCTCCTGTGAGGGGCACCTCTGCTGTGTCTCTGCCTCCCTCTCCTTGGGCTAGGCATTTTCAGCCTCACCTGGGTGTGGGGGCAAGGGAGGCAGAGGCTGGGGTGCCCTGAGAAGGAGACCACAGAGGTGTGGGCCAGAGTGCCCTGACAATAAGACGTATATGCACGTGGCAGCTGATGGAGTTGTTAGCACGAAAATGTAATCCTAGTATGATTTTTAAAAATTGTGGTAAAATACCCATAAAATTTACCATGTTGATCATTTTCAAGCATACAGTTCAATAATGTTAAGTACATTCACACTGCTGTGCAACTGATTTCCAGAACTCTCCCGCCTTTCAGAACTGAAACTCGGTCCCCACTGAACAGCTCCTCCCGAGCCCCTTGCAACCACTTCTCTACTTTCTGTCGCTAAGAACCTGACAACTCAAGTACCTCGTATGCATGGAATCACACAGTTCTGGACTGGCTTATTTCAGTTAGCATGATGTCCTCAAGGTTCATCCTGTTGTTGCATGTGTCAGAACTTCCTTCCTTTGTAAGGCTGAATGATGTTCCATCTTGTTTATTTACCACATTTTGTTTATCCATTCAGCTGCTGAAGGACACTTTGGTCATTTCTGCCTTTGGCGGTTGTGAATAGTGTTGCTATGAGCATAGGTGTACAAGTATCTTTTCAAGCCCCTGCTTTCATTGCTTTTGGGTATATACACAGAAGTCGATGCTAGATCATAATAGTCATATTTTTACTCTTTTTAGCGACTGCTGTAGTATTTTCCATAGCAGTGGCACCATTTTATATTCCTACCAACAGTGTACACGGGTTACAACTTCCCAACGTGCTCGCCAGCACTTGTAATGTTCTTTTGTTGTTGTTGATAGTGGCCATCCTAATATTAACTACAGTTTACCGTAATATAATGGTGGTGGGTTTGGACTTACATATTTCTGTGATTTAGAATATTAGAGCTGGAAGAGACTTAAGAACCCTACAGTCCAGCCCCTGATCTCATCGATGTGGAAACCGAGGCCCAGAAAGAAGAGACTCACCTGAAATCATGCAGCTCAGGGTCATTTTCTGGTCGTTTTTTCCCGGAACAGGTCCTCTGCCTATTCTGAGCCTCGTGCTAGACTCAGAGACAGAAAACCGCAGTGCCACTGGGAATCTCTTTCCCTGTTCCCCAGGCCCCTGGGTCCTCAGCTCAGTTGGTTCTTTTCGACATCTCTCTATCTTCACATCCTTCTACCCCCTGCACACCCCAGCACCCATTAACTCAGTCCGTGGGGCTGTGCGGAGCCTGCACTGTTTCCACTGACTCTCGCCGCCCCCGCCTTCTCTCGCCGTCCTGAGATGTCTCCAGGTGCTGCTTCCGTCCCATTATTCTTGTGCTCATTCTCACAAGTCATCAAGGGGCCCTGTTGGCTGTAGGATTGTTTGACTCCTTGGCCGGGCATCCCCGGCCTGGCCTTATGTCCTGCCACCGGCCGCCTCTGCCCCAGGGACTGGGCCCACCCCAGCCCCACCCCGTTCCTTGGTGACCTTGGTGAAAAATCACTTTCCAAGTATTTGCGAGATACCCATTTATTTAGAACCCACCTGAGCACAGTTCCCTCGCCTGTGAAATGAGAGTAGGAGTTCCTCTCCCCTAGGTTTTGAGGTTCAAAGGAGACAGTGTATTTGTAAAAACCCGGGTTTGTGTCTGGCAGGTGTGCTCAGCTCACGCATGCTGTCTTAGCCTCTGCCCGGATAGTGTATGTTATAACATTTTTTACTTTTTTCCGTTCGTGGCTTCTCCTCCTTCCTCCCCCCCACCCCCCTTTGTTTCTTTCTCTAATATCTCTTAATTTCTGCTCATTCTTTAGACTGCTCAAGGCCGCCTCCTGGGGTGGATGCCCTGCACAGAGGTCTACTCATGTTTCTTCTCCCTCCGAAAGTTCTGCTCATTTGAAACATTTTTATTCTGCCATCTCTCTTTCATTCCTGTCTCAAGCTTTTATAAGTCCACAATGTATCTTGTAGGCAGAAACTGTACATAATCTTCAGCTGTGTCAATACCATCGTCAGTCAGCATTTGTAAGTAGTCATGCATCCCTTAATGATGAGGATATTTCTAAGAAATGCATAATTAGGTGATTTTGGGTTGTGTGAACATCACAGAGTGCATTTACACAAACCTGTGTGGTAGAGCAGACTGCACACCTAGGCTGTGTGCTGTAGCCTATTGCTTGCAGGCTACACACCTGCACACACGTGACTGTACTGAGTGCTGTCGGCAACTGTAACACAGTGTATTTGTGTCTCTGAACATATCTAAGCATAGAAAAGCTACAGTAAAAATATGATATTTTGATCTTAGCAGACCACTGTTGTGTATGCTGTCCTCCTTGACTGAGACATCATTTATGCTGCGGATGACTGGACCTACCAATGTAAACTGCATCGTGCTACATATTGAGAACACACACAGCTTTAGTATAGCATTTAGTGCCTTCCAGAGGTGGTAAATAGTAGTTGAGGAAGTGAGGTACCTGTCTTGCTGCATAAAGAAATTAATAGTAATGGGAGGGTAAGGTGGGCACATGTGTCCAGTGTCCAGAGCACGGTGTCGGGCGGTTTGCTCGACCTGGAATCCCTGCACTCACAGACAGAGCTCCCAAAGAGGGTCCTTGTATCCACCACTTCAGGCATTGTTTTTGATGTGAAAATATTTCATGTGTACTTCCCCAAATACACAATTGTCATTCTGTGAGGTAAAAACACAAACTTAAATTTATCAACATATATTAAATATAGATTTAGATAATATGTCAATTGCTTTCATCAAATGATACAAAATTACATCTACAGTCCTAGACTATTTTCATGTTTAAAAGGGGCTTTCGTTTTAATGAAATGTTACAATCTATTAACATAAACTGACTCTCAGATATTCAGATTTAATGGTCTATGGTGGGACATGGGCATTTTTTAAGCTCCTGAGGGCTTCCAGACATGATGCAGCCAATGTAGATAGCACTGATCTTGGCCACCTGTGTGCTCAGGACCAGAGCCCCCAGAGATGGGTTCTCAGAAGACATTGTTTTGAGCTGTGTCTTCGAGAGCTAAGCTTGTAAGGCAGAGAGTACCTTGAGGCAAGCGGGTGGGGGTGGGTATGCTCTCCAGAAATAGTGAACTATCCATCCACAGCCAGAGGAGTGGAGGAGATTGAAGAGTGCTTCAAGACCAAGGGTCAGTGGAGACTTTCATGCTCTTTTGAGGTTTGGATGTCAATTTACAGCCCCACAGGGGACAGATATGTGATGTCATTGAGCCAACAGGTCCAGTGGTCAATGGATCCAAATGGAAGTATGCAGCCATTTTTCATTGTGAAGGTGGTCAGGGCCTTAGCAAATCTCCCCCCACCCCAAAATGAGCTAAAAATTTCTTTTGTTAGTGCAACATATTCCAGTGTTTTAAACGTTGGCTAAGTTAACATATGCATATACATACACATGTGCACACAGCACCGTGTTGGGCAAACAAACTTCCCTGGTGCCCTTCAGCCTGCCGGGTTGCAGCTGAGGCCACAGCCAGTGGGCTCTGTCAGGCGTGTAAGGCGAGGAACACCCTCCCAGGCACCTCTGAGCAGTACTGCGGGAGAAGGAATCCAAGTAGGCAGCAGAATTGATGGAGAGGGTGCTAGCTTGTAGGAAGAGAGCTTTGTTATGTGACACTGTTTGTGTCTACCCTGGTGATGAGGGTTCGGACCAGGGTGGTGACAGTGGACATGGGGAGAGAAGGGTGGATGAAATGATATCACAAAGATGGCTCTGGTAGTTGGGGACAGGTGGTTTATTTGGAGTAAGTGAGGGGCAGTCGCAACCTCTTCTGCCTCTCTCGAGCCTCTTGCTCCTGTCATTCATTGGCTGGCTGAGTAAATAAATGTATCAGTAGCTGCTTCCTGTGGGATTTGTGTGTTGTGAAGGAGTTCAAGCCAGCTCAGTTGGAAAATGTGTTCATTTTCTAAAAACTGTAAAATAAACATTTTGTTTTATTCTGAAAGCACCTTTGGGAGATAATGCTAATAGCACGTGGGCTGCTCAGAGACTAGGCTTCTAGCCCTAGACCAAAGGTTGGTTAATAAAAAAAATCCATAGCCGGTTTCTCTCTGTCTTGGTTTTTCCATCTCTAAAGTGGGGTGACATCTGTTCCTCCTAAAGAGGCTGAATAATGTGGTTCTTTTAATTTTTTCAGGCTCTGGAACCAAGTTTTCCTGAGTTCTATGTTGGCTCTTCCTGTCTGTAATACTGGAAGGGGTGCCCACATTCCTTATCTGTGACATAGGAATAACAATAGTACCCCTCAGAGAGGAATAAATGGATTAATAAATAGTCCTTAAAATAGTGCTGTGTATGTTGACTACTTTTTAATTCTATAAATTGAAAGGAAAGAAGTATATAATGGATAAGAATATAGCATAAAATTATTATAAATGTAAAGCTTTTAACAAGAAAGAGTTTATACCTACTTACCATAGCAGAGGATGAGACCTGAATGTTATTCAAAGTCTTATATTAATCAGTAGGTTTACAGCCCCACCTGAATGACATTTGTTCTTTTTTTCCATTTTTAAATGACCCTTTTCATTTTATAAATAATACGCATACAGGTGATATTATAGAAAAATCAGGAAATGTGTAGAAATAAAAATAGCAAAACATATGCCATGCCACTTATCACCAAGAGGTCATTGTTGCTAATTCTTTCTTGTATCTTTCTAGACAGTTTTATGATCTATTGCTATAATGTAGACCTCTTTTTAAAATGGAATTTTCCTAAACAAATAATGTTTTGAAGTTTGTTTTTTAAAAAAGTCTGTATTGAGCTTTTTTGCACATAAAATTATATGCTTTTAAAGCATATATAACTAGTGCCAGTATAACTTGTACCATAGTTTATTGACATTGTCTTTTATTGATGTATAGTTAGGTTATTTATTTGCTTATTTTCCATGAGAAATTATGTTGTGATGAGTGTCTTTGAACCTCCCACAATGCAGTCTTGTGGGATTATTTCTTCAGGATAAAATTCTAGAAATAGAATTCCTGTGTCTCTGATACCTCATGCCAAAGTGACTCCAAGAAGATTGCTCTGCTGCAGAGTTTAAAGTGTGTTGGGGGCTCACGTTGCCTCTTTTGGATCCTTCGACTAGAGTGTGGTTGTGTGTCAGAGAGGCAGGTGGGCGGTAGCAAGCCCTTTGGAGTCAGGGGTCTGGTTTCCATCTCTGCCCAGACACGGAATAATTGTCTGCCTTTGGGTGAGCTACAGATCTCTGAGACTCAGTTTTCTCAGCTGCAAAATATTTTGAGTACTGAAAGAAGTAAACTTGATAAGGTTATTATTAGCATAGGTCCCAGTGAGTGTCAAGTGCTGAGTAAATACTATCATTATAATAAAATACCCAGGGCCTGTATAAAATAAGGTCCTTATATGTAAATAAGTACATATATACATGCATACATATATATCCTACATATAAAATAAAATACCTGTCTAAAGTTGCATTCCTGGACCAATGTGAAGGAAACAAGAATGTAAAGATGTCCGTCAGAGTAGGCGACTCATTGTCAGGAATTTAGAAATCTCCCGCAAGGCGAATGGGATGTTCAAAGCCAGTCTGAAATAAAGTGCAAACGAAGATGAAGGGGTCGTGCGTTCCCCTTTGCCATCACTGTGTCCTTTCCCTGCCGAACAGCCGCATCCATCACAGTGGCTGTGTGGACAGGTGTTGGCCTGCTGAACTTTGTGACAACACATCCTGGAGATGGTGGACTCGTGGAGTCCAGGTCCTCAGAACTGGTCCTGGACCCAGAGCTGGGCAGGATTTAAAGCAGAGCAGCTCAGACCCTCAGTGGACTTCACCTCATTCACTGTGAATTGACTGACACGTTGTGACGTGTGCTCCGCTCGGCTGGGCCACGCAAACTGTGCCGCACCCACCTTCGCCTTCACGGGGACCTGGGAAAAACAGGCTGTATTGCTCTCAGATGGCGAGCACGTTTTTAGGGTGTTTCCCCCAGCAGTGGTTCCTTTCAAAAATGCGTCCTCTGTCGTTTTTACCTTGTTTAGTTTTGACTTGTTTCGGGAGGATATTGGATCTGTTAGCGTTGAAGAGTGCCGATGTACCGATTTTAAAAAGGCCATGCAACTCAGCGTTTCTGAAGAGGGACATAAGTGCATATGAGAATGAATATTATGAGGAAAGTATGAAAACTACCACTTCATTCCATGCTTCTGTGTTGTTATTTTTTAAGGAGGAGGATGAAGGCCCGTGCTCCCCCGCCTCCTGGAAAGCCTGCCACTCCAAACGGGGATGGTGAGCAGAAGCCTCCCCGAGATGTGGCCCTCACCCTGCAGCAGAACCTGATCCACATGAAGGAAGCGCTGAGGGACAGCACCGTGGACGTCACTGTGGTCCTGCCCAGTGGGCTGGAGAAGAGGAGTGTGCTCAACGGGAGGTGGGACTGGGCTCTGGGAGGAGGGTCACCGTGCTCCTGTTTGCAAGAATAAGGAGAGCTGAAGGTGGATGTAGATGTATTGCACTTTCCCCCATGTCAGGTCTGACCCCAGGGCCTCACAGACATACATCCGGGCTTAGGTGACAATAGAAGACAGCTTGAACTGTCTCACCTGGAATGAGTTTATGCCAGGGGCCCAGCATGGCTCTCCTTGGTCCTTAGGAGGGCCAGGGCCGCATGGCTCACTCCTGTTAGAGGGATGCTCAGAAAGAAGGGCAGGTGCGGAGGTGACCAGTGGCCCCAGGGCTGGAGCAGCCAGGAGGGCACCTCTGGAATCAGCCATTCCGTCGTCCACTTGCACCCTGCCCTGTAGAGGGGTAGAGATGATTGGCAATCACCTTTTTCAAGTGAAAACAATGTAAGTTTAGATTAAAGACTAAAACTCAATGCATGGATTTCTAATTTAAGGGAATCGACTTCCAGACCCTTCGTTCCCACACACACTCTTCTTGGGACTGCTCTGCCTGTGCAGCCTTGGCCCCATGTCACAGGCCACGTCTCTCACAAAAGGTGCCACCAAAACGTGGGCGACGCCTCCTTCAATCACAGTATTGCGAGTTTTATTACCAGTACAATTTCAAATGTTATGTTTGATACTGATTTAAATATATCATTATGTTGTTTGATCAAGTTTATGCTACTATTACTGATGTTTTTACTGATAATCTATAATAGAAAATTTCAACAAAGTCTCAGGAAAAAAATTAAATGTAAATGTTTATACATGTTTTTACTATGGAGAAGTATGATGGAATGCTCAATTATAAAATTACACGTAAACAGATATTTGCATAATTCTGATGCAGCAGTGAACAGAAATAGCATTTGTAAGAAAACAGGAGCATAAGAAATGATGTAAAATACTTAACTCTTTTAACTCTTATAAAGGAGTTTGCTCGACTAATTTTAAATGGATAGTGGTGGAAATCGCATCACTCTGGGTGCTTTTATCCTCACGGATACATTTAAAAAAGTAATGCAAGAGTTTTATTAAAATACCAGCACTTAGATTATGCCTGAAATCACCTAATCCTTTGCAACTATTTTATTATTAATTAATTTATAATGAGCATTCTAGGTGATAGTTTAATGGGCAAAGGGGTACACAAGCTTTGAAAATTACTGTGTGGGATGGGAACTGTTGAGTCATGGTAGACGACACTGTCCACTGTCCGAGGGGAGGCCAAACGGCTTTCCAGTGTGGTGCCACCAGGTATCAGGGCTGCTCTTCAGTTGGGGTCCTCCTGTCACAGCAGGAGGGCTCAGGTGCAATCAGCTGTCTACACCGGGTCCATGTGGGAGGTGCCCAGGCTGGAAGCCTTGGCCACAGAAGCCTCTGTCTCCTGTGGCACCTCCCTAGGCCTCCTCCCAGGGTGCACGCCCAGAACTGTGGAGTTAGAAGACTTTCTGCATGTTTCTCTATGTTACAGAGTACTTGTCGGCCAAAGTATATTCTTCCTATGTAACTTTATAACTTAAGAAGTGTGTCATATTATTATAGTTTTAAAAACCATTTTAGAATATGCATGAAATTTTATCAGTGAATGTATTATGGTTTACTCACCGTGCTTATATTTTGGCCCATTTTTTTTTTTTTTAATAGAATGGCATTGTGGATCATGTATTCAGACTGTATTGCCTGGGTCCAGTTTTACAAATGCATGAGGAAAGATAGAATGCCTGTCTGAAAAGTAAAAATATTATTTTGAAATTTGCCTTCAAATAGAACACATTCTTCTAATTGTATCTATAGGGTTTTTTTCCTGATAAAGTAGAAGTTACCACCATGCAGTTTTGCAATGCAGTTACTAAGAATAGGTACAGGCTTAGAGGTTGAGTATTAAAATAACTTTTATCTTTTCTAAGTAGTGAAAGGATTAGTGAGCCACAGCAGCAGCCTGTGAGCTGCCTTAAGTGAGTCTTTGGGTGGTAACTGTTGCAGATGTGGCGCTTCTTTCTTTGGGAATTGGTTTTATGTGGTGTGCTCTTTAATAATGTAAGAGTGGGCTGCAGTTAAATTCCTGACACTTGCTTAAAATAGATCTGCTCATTTTGTTGTCAGTGTGGTTTCTCTCTCTGTAGGATAAACAAGGAGTTTATAATTTATCACCAGCCCTTACCCGTGTTATGTCCTGACGAGAAAGATTCTCACGAAGAGGACACATTAGTAATTGTGTGCTGATGATCCACTTCTGCAAGTCACGGTGATTTTTTCTTTTTAGTTTCCCTTGCATTTAGAAACATAAATAATACTCCAGGACTTTTCTTACAGGTTAAGACTTGAGAATCGGTGCTCTGGGCTGCTCTTAAGGGACACGTTCTGGCTGCTGACTTAAGGATGGAGCTACCAGCGCCCTCACGGCTGCCAGATAGAGGCCGCTGTCTCATCACTTTAACTGGGGCACAAGTAAAGAGATCTTTGCAGAGGCAATGCCCTAAGCCAGACAGCAGCTGGAGAAAAGGGTATCAGGCACTTAGAGTGTTGGGGCTGTGTCATTTTGCTGTGGTCCCTCCGTCATGGCCATGTTAGCACACGGCCAAGGGTTGGGGTGGGAGAAGGCATGCCTCGCCTTTGCAGAATAGAGGAAATCGCCCTTGATATTCAGTCCCGGGATTCTGCCTCTATGGGCCACTGCACCCCCTTTATAACAGACAGACTTACTCCTGTACAGGGAATTTTAGGTTTCAGGCCTTGTGAGACAGCACAGGACCCTCACAGCATCAGGCACTAGGCTGTAGGCTCCTGTAGAGAGCTCACCTGTTCCCAGGTGCAGAGGAGGGAGGCTAGGAGGAACCCCCAGCCCTAGTCTGTCCCTCAGGGTGTTGATGGAGCATGTGTGTTGTCTGCTGGCAGCTCCTGAAGGGCCTGTGGCCTCAGCCTTGTTCCCACAGCGAGCTCCTGCCCAGGAGGCCGAAGGGAGGGAAGTTAGAATGGGCAGTTTGGATGCCATGTGCTGGCTCATAGGCCCAAAGGAAGGCTGTGCTCTAAGTAACAGGGTTAACAGTCCAGTGTGGTTATGTTTCTGTTTGAAGAATACCCTTTAAATAGAGTAAATTCCTGGGGCACAGAGCCTGCCTTGGTAATCTGAGCCAGAGGAGAATCTCGCTGAGCTTGCATATCAGCGTGTGGTGCGTTTGGTGGTCGGGGCCCTAACTGGCCATTCCCAGTGGCCTCCCCACGCCTCCCAACCATGTTGCTGTTTCATTAAGGCTTTGTTTGGGCTCCATCCAAGAGAAGCTAAAAACAAAACAATAGCAAACAAAAAGCCCACTGATTTACAGAATGGGATCATCAGCATCCAATGACTGATATTTCCTTCACGAGATCTTTCCTATGAGGAGTGACAGGCTAAGGGTCACCTATAAATTCTAAACTCTTTGTCCTCAGTAAAGTGGGATGTTCTTATTAAATCCCCTGTTTAATGCTTCACAGAAGGCGCTGTTGGTTTTGATACTGATATTATATCAATCATACATAGGGGAGGTCTCATACTGGGAAATCTTGATGGATTAAAACATGAAAATATTTATTCATTGTTCAAAATATATATTCAATCACTATACGAGGCACTGGGAAAAGCAAGCAGAGGAAATAAATAGCATTTACAGAATGACTGGTTTATGGAAGAAGCAGGTAGTTCAATATTGCTTGAACCTAGACTGAGAAGGAGGGTGGTTGGTAGGCCTGGACACCTGGGTGGCCAAATCCCAAAGAGACTGCACGTGCCACTGGGGACATGAGATTCTGTTCTAGAGCTAGGCAAGTCATGAGAAAACTGGTGTATCAAGAGCATTAATTTTCTTCAAACATAGGGGAAAATCATTTTATATTAAAGGTAGCATGCAAGGCCTGTGCAGTGGTTGACACCTGTAATCCCAGCACTTTGGGAGGCTGAGGCAGGAGGATCAGTTGAGGCCAGGTGTTTGAGACCAGCCTGAGCAATGTAGTAAGACCCTATCTCTACAAAAACATAGAAAAATTAGCTGGGTGTGGTGTCACATGCCTGTAGTCCCAGTTACTCAGGAGGCTGAGGCAGAAGGATTGCTTGAGCCCAGGAGTTTGAGGTTGCTGTGAGCTATGATGATGCCACTGCACTCTAGCCTGCGGGACAGAGCAGGCATGCAGAACATGAACTTTTAAAGACAAACACTAATGGGATTTTAAGGGTAATTGGCTGTGTCCATGTTTCCCAAGGGTACTTTTTGAATCATCCACCAAGTGAGAATCACTTGAAAAACACCTAACTTGATTATAACCTGGACACAGAACAATCTAGATTCTGAAATTAAATGACTGCGAAGATGTAGGTCAAAGGATGGAGAGGCCAGAGTTGAGAAAGCACAAGTTACTGTGGTCAGCAAAGGGATGCCTAAAGGTTGAACACAACCAAAATACACTGCATGTATGAGATCACCTGTTCACCCTTTTCCGGGGAGCCCATCTTGTGACATCCCTTCTGGGCAGGATGACTGATGTTCTCCTGGGTTCCCAGCCTCTATACATCTCTCTCCAGGTCAAGGGACTCTAACCAGCATTTCCCTTCTGCGAGGCCATTTTGCTGCTGCCCTGTTTCCTTGTGCCCCAGTCGACAAGGCCCAGGCCCAGGCCTCTTGCTGGAGACCCCAGCCCCATACCTGGAGCCCCGCCTCTGACCAGCAGGCTCCCCTGGCTCTGTGCTCCTTTGGGTCACCTGGCTCTCCCCTGACCTTTCTTTGTTCTGCCCTTTGTGGGCGACCTTGACAGTATGAACTGCCATGGAGGGCCCTGCCCGCATCTTGCTGGGCCTCTCCAATGCCATGTCAAGTGGCCAGACTGGACTTTCTCCCAGAGCTTGCTCTGACTCTGTTACGCTAGAGTTTGCCTCGCTAGAGCTTAGGGCCACATGCTGGCCTTGGTCCCACACAAGAAATGAGGCCCTGTTGGACCAGTTTAAGATTTGACAGTTCATGCAAATTGTTTGTTTTAACATTGTGTCAGGCAGTAGCTACCTGAAAGTAATTTGTAAACTTGAAACTGAGTGACCCACTTACTCAGTCAATACATAATGGTACTAAGTCTTTGTGCACGTTTTGAGCACTTACAGTCTAGTAGTTCTCCAAGTGGGGCCTTGGACCAGCAGCTTTGGCATCACTTGGGAACGTGTCAGAAATGCAGATTCCCAGACCTGCTAAATCGGAAACCCTGAGGCAGGGCGCAGGGTTACAAAAAGCCCTAACAGTTGGGGCTGCATGTCACACTTGGAGATGCCCTGCTAGAGTGCACATCACGGGCTCTGCTACATGTCCGGGGTAGCTAGATGAGCACGTGGTCCTGAGAACGAGCCAAGGGTCTCACTGGTGTGATGGCATGAACAGGGGCTGGAGGAAATAGGGGTGCGGGCAGGTGAAGAACCATCCTCAGCAGCCTTCTCATCACAGACCAGAGTATTTGTCAGAGCATTTCCATGCTGAACCGGTTCTGACGATCTGGTAGGGCAGCCACTTGTGATTTAGGTAGAAGTCCCCTCGATTAGAGGAGGGCAATTTATTAATTGGCCACAGCTTGATGGAAATAGGACTTGGCCTCTCTGACTTTCGTGTCCCAGACGTGTGCTCCCCGGAGGGCCTGCCGCAGTCATCTGGCGTGTCAGTGGCCCCTCTGCCTGGGGACGGGCGTTGCCACAGACCATTCATTTCTCCATCTGGTGCTCTGCTAGGATTTTAAAAAGAACACGTGTGAAAGAAGACTAGTTCTTTTCTTATTGAAGCCACTGACTCCTGCAAAAATTGAAGTCTATACACAATTGGAAAATAATATTTTCAAAGAAAATATAAATACACTTTTTAAATTTAAAAATGAAGACCATAACAAATACCAACAAATAAACTTTACCTCTATATTATGAGCACTTAAAAAAACATTTGGGGAACAGAGGGTTAAAGAAGTTGGAAGAAAAAGCCGTTGAGGAGTAATGGGAGAGCAGGCTGAGAGATCTGCTTTCGCGCCCCCTCCCCCGCTCTCTGGTTTGTGGTAGTCAGCCCCCGTGTTAGTCTTTTATCCTTCCAGAGAACCAGAGTTTAACCTGAATGTAGATAGGTGATGAGAGAGAGAGAGAGAGACTGAGATTTCCTTGAGGTCCCTGAAGTCACTGAAATAGTGTTCATATGGGATCATCTCTGCGGCTGGGAGATCCCTGGCCCTAGTCAACTTCCTTAGCACACCTAACTCCATTTGGCATTCTGACAGCTTCTAATGTCTTAGTTTCATTCTTTGTAAGATAGAGAAAACTTTATTTTGCTATGCTTGATGGATGCCGGGTGGCATTCAACCACGTATAGACAGGTGAATCCTCTGCCCTAAGCTAGGCTAATTCTATACAATCCAAAATAGAAAAGGTAGGAACAAATTAATCCTTTATTTAGCAAGCACGTGCCGGGCACTGTGCTCCAGCCACCCTGTGAGGTGGGCACCCTCATTCTGCCCTCGCCAGCGAGGAAACCGGGCACAGAGAGTGCAGTCAGCCGGCCAGGTCAGTGGAGCAGTGAGCGGTGGTACCAGGACCCCATCCCACTGCCTGCCCTGAATCACACGCTGCTGCGGGGAAAGACACCCAGCCCCTAACCAAAGGGCCGGTGTGTACAGTGCTACAGATCAGGGTGGGGACTGCTCCATCAGAGGGTGGGTGGGAGGTGAGGAGGGGAGACCAGTGTCAGGAGATGGCGAGAATGTGTAGAGTGACCGGGCAGCCTCTTAGTGACCCACTGAGATCCTGTGGAGGCTGTACACATAGCCAACTAGAGAATCATTAATCCTTTGTCCACAGGAGATGGAGGCAGGCTGGGATCTAACAGATCTGTAAAGAAAGCCCACAGGGAGTCGGCAGCAGCTCAGCACTGCTCTGTCCATTGTCAGGTGCTGCCACTGCACTGGGGCTGGCCTCTCTCTCTCGGGGTGAATTTCTCCAGTAGCATCACAGGCACCTGAAAGAGCTGGCTGGCCGACTGGAGTTTGGCGTTTGAAAATGTCAGCCAGTAGCAGCTTAAAGGGTGCGGTGTAGAGTGCAGAAGTGCCACCCCTCACCTCACTGTGTGAGGATATGTTCCAGGAAAGTGTGCAGTGGAAAAGTAGTAAATCAAGTCATATTTTAAATGAGCCTGGGAAGGGTCCCACAAAGTGTCAGACTCTGCAGGAAACACCGTAGATGAGCTCATGCTTTTGGACCTGTGTCCCCATGTGTTCTGACTTGTGTGTATCTAGGTCCTTCAGTGTGGCCAAGTCAGGTCTTCATTAGAAAGCTGCATCCACCTGGCACTTGCAACAGCAGCAGCCTGTGCGAGAGCAGCGCCACGATCGCAGCGTGAGCGCCTGCTGACCCTCAGTGAAGCCCTCAGTCCTGGGAGCAGGTGCCACCCACCAGAAGGGACGGTGTCCGATGTGCTCCTCCAGGTTGGGAGGGTAGTGGGTTCTGTGTTCTTCAAGTACTGTAAGCACGTGTGGTCACCCGTGTCCGGTGATGGGGTTTATTCTCTTGCTCTTACAGTGTCGTGGGGTGAGAGGTTTTTTTTGCCTCCTTCTCTCCCCTTCTCCAAATTGAGTAGTAAATTTGAGCAGGTGGGTTGTTGATAAACTATTACTTTCTCCCTGAGCTGGGCTAATTCCACATAGAATCCAAAATAGGAAAGATAGGAACAAAGGAATCATTTATTTAGCAATCACGTGCCGGGCACTGTGCTCCAGCCACCCTGGGGGGTGGATTTGGAAATGGGACTGTGGCTTTCAGGCTGCGGCACACTCCCTGGCTGCATCCCATGTCGGGCCGCGGCCGGAAGGCCTGCGTCGCCGGCTCTGCCGCGCACCGAGTGACCAGTGCTGGCTCCTGCTGTGGCGAGGCGGGTTCCTCGTCTGTGATGGGGAAAAGCAGGGGAGCCGCTGGGCCCTCTACCACCTTTCCCAGCATGCATCTCTCTGAGTAGACAGGTTACTGGACTGAAAGAACAGAGGAGAGCATTGGCAGCCTTTGTGTACGTTTTGTGTTCTTTGACTATTGAGTTTTATCTGCTAATTGGAGGGAGACAGACTCTGGGCGAGGATGAGAGCGGGAGAGCGGGAGGGTAACAGACAGACTGGGTGGGAACCCAGGGATGCCCCTGCTGTCCACAGACGTCACGCGGACTAGAGGAGATAAAGAGAAGTGCACCGGGTGGCCCTGGGCCTGTCGCAGATAGACAGTAAATGGGAATCGATTGCATGGTGTCATTTTGGCATTTTTAAAAAGTCTGATTTCTGTACTGAGGCTTTTCAATGGAATATTGTATCTTTGAGTGTGTGGCGATATTGCTCCGTTTTGTTTTGTTAGGCTCGTGTTGAGATAAATATTTCTAACCAGGAGCTGGAAGAATCAGTTCACAGCAGTTCTTGGCCAGCGCCAGCTGTGGTGCGTGGCCTGACCAGGCGCTCCGTGGCTTAGGGCCT
Organism: Indri indri; assembly: GCA_004363605.1. NCBI lineage: Eukaryota > Metazoa > Chordata > Mammalia > Primates > Indriidae > Indri > Indri indri. Next base: position 23,645 of record RJWJ010002073.1, on the reverse strand, counting down.
CTGCTTTCTGGAGTGTCTCCATGTCCCCTGGTTGGCGCATGCTCCATAGTCATTTCCTGGACATTGTCACAGAGATAGCTTTGAACACTGTATCGGTCAGAACATTATTGATATTCTTTTCTTGTAGCAGTTGAATGAGAAATAGGACATTTTGGGTAATCTTTGAGGGTTGAGTTTTCCTGTCGGTTTATGGGTCAGTGTTAGGGCCCTGGCAGCAACCCATGCTCAGGGTCAGAGAGGAGTGAATGAGTGACCGTAGCCAGGGCCAGCACCTAGGGCTCTACTTGGCTTGAGTTCAGAGACGAGGTTTTATTTATTTTAGAGCATTCCAAGTGACCTGGTAATGTGCTACACCCAGTAGGTGATCTGTAATCATTTGTTGAATTAAATACGTACTTTTATGCCAGTTTCCTTCCATTTCATTAACCAAGTGCCTCTTGGGAAGAGTGATTTTCTTTTTCTTTCTTTCTTCTTTTTTTCACTTTATTGGGTGTGTAATCGACAAGTAGAAATTGCATATATTTAAGGTGTACAAATTGATGTTGATATACACATATATTTGTGAAACAGTCACCACAATCAAACTGCTTAACATACCCATCACCTCATAGATACCGTGTGGTTAGAACACTGAAGATCTACCCTCTCAGCACATTTCAAGTATACACTACAGTGTTGCTAGCTGTAGTCTCCATGCTGCGTGTTAGATCCCCAGAACTTCTCCTGCTAAAGGGAAACTTTGTGTTTTGACCACCTCCCCATCTCCCCACCCCAGAAACCACCATTCTACTCTCTGCTTACATGAGTTCAACTATTTTAGATTCCACATATAAGTGAGGTCATGCCATGTTTGCCTTTCTGTGCCTGGCTTGTTTCACTTAGCATAACGTCCTCCAGGTGCATCCATATCGTCGTGTATGGTAGGATTCCCTTCTCTTTTTTTTTTCTTTTTTCTTTTTTTTAGTCAAGGTCTGACTCTGCTGTGATTATAAATTGTGCAGCTATAAACATTTGAGTGCAGATGTCTTTATTATAGAATGTCTTTTTTTTCCTTTAGATAGATGCCTAGTAGTGGGATTGCTGGGAATCCTAGTAGTGGGGTTGCTAGTGGGAATATCAAATGATATTTCTATTTTTAGCTCTTTGAGGTATCTCCAAATTATTTTCCACAGGGGTTGTACTAATTTGCAGTCCCACCAGCAGTGTAAAAGTGTTCCAATCTCTCCACATCCACGTCAGCATTTGTTGTTTTGGGACTTTTTGATAAAGGCCATTCTCACTGGAGTTAGGTGATATCTCATGGTAGTTTTGATTTGCATTTTCCTAATAATTAGAGATGTTGAGCACTTTTTTAATATGTTTGCTGGCCATTAGTCTGTATTCTTTTGAAAAGTTTCTGTTCATGTGCTTTGCCCATTTATTGATGGGGTTGTTTGATTTTTTTCTTGTTGATATTCTTAAGTTCTATATAGATTCTTGTTATCAGCCCTTTATTGGATGTATAGAAAGCAAATTTTTTCTCCCATTCTGTAGGTTGTCTATTTGCTCTAACGATAGTTTCCTTGGCTGTGCAGAAGCTTTTTAATTTGATCAGGTCCCATTTGTTTATTTTTGTTGCTGCTATGATTGCTTTAGGGGTCTTCATAAATTCTTTACTTAGGCCGATGTCTAAAAGAGTCTTCCCAACATTTTCTTCCAGAATTCTTAAGGTTTTGCATCTTAGGTTTAAGTCTGTTATCCATCGTGAGTTGATTTTTTTGAGAGGTGAAAGGTGCTGATCCTGTTTCAGTCTTCTACACGTGGCTATCCAGTTTTCCCAGTACCAGTTATTGAATAGAGATTCTTTTCCCCAGTGTATACTTTTGTCTGCTTTATCGAAGATAAGATGACAATATGAGGGTGGTTTTATATCTGGGATCTCCGTCCTATATCTCTGTTCTTGTGCCAGTACCATGCTGCTTTGGTTACTATAGCTTTGTAGTAAAGTTTCAAGTCTGGCAGACTGATGCCTCCCAATTTGTTCTTTTTGCTTAAGATTGCTTTGGCTATACGAGGTCTCCTCTGGTTCTATATGAAGTGTAGAATTATTTTTTCTAAATCTATAAAGAATGATGGTAGGATTTCAATAGGTGTTGCATTAATTCTGTAGATCGCTTGAGGTAGAATGGACATTTTAACAACACTGATTCTACCAATCCATGAGCATGGTAGGGATTTCCATCTCTTTACCTCTTCTACGATTTCTTTTCTCAACGTTTTATAGTTCTCCCTATAAATATCTCTCACCTCCTTCGTTAAATATATTCCTAAATATTTAATTTTCTTTAATGCTATTGTAAAGGCGTTGTGTCTTTGATTTGATTTTTGGCTTGACTGTTATTGACGTATATGAATGCCACTGATTTGTGTGCATTAATTTTGTATCCCGAGACTTTACTGAATTCGTTCATCAATGCCAGGAGTCTCTTGGTTGAATCCTTGGGATTTTCTAGATATAATAGCAAATCGTGAACAAAAGTAAAAGTTTGACCTATTGTGCCCTCATTTGGACACCTTAATTACCTTCTCATCTGATTGCTCTGGCAAGGACTTCTAGCACTATCTTGAATAGAAGTAGAGATAGTGGGCAACCTTGTCTGGTTCCAGTTCTAAGCGGGAATGCTTTCAATTTTTCCGCATTCAATATGATATTGGCTGTGGGTTTATCGTATATGGCCTTAATAATTTTAAGGAATGTCCCATCTATGCCTATTTTGTTAAGGGTTTTTATCATGAAAGTGTGCTGGATTTTATCAAATGCTTTTTCTGTGTCTATTGAGATAATCATATGGTCTTTGTTCTTGCTTTTATTTACGTGGTGAATTACATTTATAGATTTGCTTTTGTTGAACCAGCCTTGTGTCTCTGGGATAAAGCCCACTTGATCCTAATGAATTATTTTTTTGATGTGCTGTTGGATTCGGTTTGCTAAGATTTTGTTGAGGATTTTTGCATCTATATTCATGAGGGATATTGGTCTGTAGTTTTCTTTTTTTGTTATGTCCTTTCCTGGCTTTGGTATCAAGGTGATATTGGCTATGTATAATGAGTTGGGGCAGATACCATCCTCTTCAATGTTTTGGAATAATTTCTGCAGTATGGGTATGAGTTCTTCTTTGTAGGTTTGGTAAAATTCAGGAATTCTATTTCCTCCTGATTCAGCTTAGAGAGGTTGTGTGTTTCTAAGAATTTGCCCATTTCCTCCACATTTTGTAGTATTTGAGCATATAGGTTTTTATAGTAGTCAAAGATAATGTTTTGTATTTCCATGATGTCTGTAGTGACCTCTCCTTTTTCATTTCTGACTGAGTTTATTAAAGTCCTTTCCTTTCTAGTTCTTGTCAATCTAGCAAGAGGGCTATCAATTTTGTTTATCTTTTCGAAAAACCAGCTTTTGGTTTTATTGGTCTTCTGTATGGTTTTTGTATTCTCAATTTCATTTAATTCTGCTCTGATCTTAGTTATTTCCTTTCTTCTGCTAGGTTTAGAATTAATTTGCTCTTCCTTTTCCAGTTCCTTGAGATGGTTTATTGGCTTGTTGATTTGTGAGCTTTCTGTCTTTTGGATGTGAGTATTTAATGCTATTAGTTTTCCTCTCAGGAATGCTTTTGCTGTATCCCACTGAGTTTGATAACTTGTGTCCCCATTATCATTTAGTTCGAAGAGTCTTTTGATTTCCTTCTGGATCTCCTCCTGGACCCAATAGTCATTCAGCATAGAGTGTTTAATTTCCATGACTTTGTGAAGTGGTGAGTATTTCTGTTGGAATTGATCTCTAGTTTTATACCACTGTGGTCTGAAAAGATACATGGTACAATTTCTGTTTTTTAAATATGTTGAGGTCTGATTTGTGGCCTAGGATGTGGCTGATTTTGGAGAAATTTCCATGAGCTGATGAGAAGAATGTATATTTGGCTTCATATGGGTGGAATGTTCTGTAGATGTCTTTTAGTCCCATTTGTTCTAGAGCTCTGTATAAGTCCATTATTTCTTTGCTTTCTTTTTGTTTGGAGGATCTGACCAATTCAGACAGTGGGATATTGAAATCCCCTGATACTATGGCATTACTGTTTATCATGCTATTTAGATCAAACAGGGTTTGCTTTATGTATCTAGGTGCTCCTGTGTTGGGTGCATAGATATAAAGAATTGTTACATCTTCTTGTTGGATTTTTCCTTTCACCATTATATAGTGACCATCTTTCCCTTTCTTTACTTTTGCTATTTTAAAATTTATGCTGTCTGAAAGCAAAATTGCTATTCTCTCTCTTTTGGTTTCCATTTGCCTGGAAGTTTGTTTTCCAACCCTTGACCTTGAGTCTAAAAGTGTCTTTGTGGGTTAGATGTGTTTCCTGGAGACAGCAGATACTTGGCTTATAATTTTTTATATACTCAGCCAGTCTATGTTTCTTCAAAGGACAATTCAAGCCATTCACATTTTTTGAGAGGATTCATATTTAGGGTAGATTTCTGTTCATATTGTTGAGTAAATTCTTATTGTTTTATTTTATCTCTTGAGCCATTGTGGAATCTAGGTTCTGGACTTTAACTCTTGAATGATTTTAATTTGGTGGGTGTCTATTGCACTGTTCAGTATATAATGCAGGTCTGAGTACTTCATGCAGATCAGGTCTGATCTTTGCAAATTACATCAGTGATTGCCTGTCTGGGACAGTCTTTATTTCTCCCTTGTAGATGAAGCCTAGTTTTGCTGGGTAAAGAATTCTAGGCTGGCAATTATTCTGTTTTAGAAGATTGAGGATGGGTCTCCAGTCCCTTCTGGCTTGTAGGGTTTCAGTTGAGAAGTCTGCAGTTAGTCTGATAGGTTTTCCTTTTTAGGTTATCTTACTGCTTCAAGGATTGCCTCTTTTGTGTTTACTTTGGCCATTCTGATAATTATGTGACGTGGTGATTACGTCTTCAGATGAGTCTCCCAGGAGTTCTGTGTGCTTCTTGTATCTGGATATCTAGGTTTCTGGCCTGGCCAGGCATATTTTCCTCCAGTATTCCAAGAAATACATTTTCCAGCCCTTGTGTATTTTCTTCTTTCTCTCTAGGATGTCTATAATTATTATATTTCATTTCTTTACCTAATCCCACATTTCTTGTATGTTGTGTTCTTGTCTCTTGCTTCTGTGTTTTCTTCATCTAATTTGTTTAGCACATAGGCATTATCTACAGGCTCTGAGATTCTTTCCTCTGTGTGATCTATTCTATTTTTAAGGCTTTCCACTGTGTTTTGAAGTTTCTTGAATGCGTCTTTCATTTCCAGGATTTCTGTTTGGTTTTTTCATAATATTTCAATTTCTTTAGAAAATTTTTCATTCATTTCCTGTGTTGTTCTCATGACTTCTTTGTTTTGGATTTCTAGTTTCTCTTTAATTCCATTGAATTTCCTTACAATCCATGTTTGGAATTCTTCCTCCTTCAGTTTAATCATTTCATTTAAATTAGTATCTGATTTTGAGGGTCTCATAATTTCTTTTGGGGGTGACTTTTCTCTCTGCTCTTTCATATTCCCTGTGTTCTTTTTCCGGTTCTTTCTCATCAAGGTATTTGATTGAGAACTGGGAGTGCTAGGACTGGTTTGTGCTTTTAATTTCAAGCCCCCAAGGGACATTCCTTGACTGTGGTAGAAGGAATCCCTTTGTTCTTTTATTGCCTTAGAGGTATTTTGGCAAGTTGAGTTACCTCTAACCTGGTGTCTTCACCTCTTGCCAGTAGAGATTAGTGAGTTTGGTCCCCCAGCTTAAGCTCCCACGTGGTGAGTTGCACATGTGTGTATAAGTCCACTGCCTTCTAATAGCTTGAGATGGAGGGCACTGTGTTTAGCGGGGTTACCCTCTCTGTCGTTGGTTGTAGATTGTGTGGAGGAGCCAGGTATCAAGGTAATCCAATATCTCTGTGTTGGTTTCTTGTCCCTGGGTGAGCAATACTAATGCCCCAATCTTTAGGAAGGGTCTTGCCACTCCTGAGGGTTACTTGGACCCTATTCCCCCTTAAAGTGGCGGTAGGAGCAAGGCAGATGGCAGCTGCTGCCTACCAGCCTGGATGTGTGCGCTTCCATAGTTGCTTGATCTGCTGCTAGGGGGAGGTGCTAATATGTTATTCAGGGTTCTTCCACCATGCTTGGGAGGCTGCTCCTGATGGGAGGGATTACTTGGTGCACCTGCTGGGTCCTCTAGCCAGGATTTTCCTTCCTTGACCACGAACCCCACTGCTGGCAGGAGCCTGGATGTGGAGAGCAGGCCTAGAGTTATGATCTGGTTAGATAACCTAAGCCAGTCTGGCAGGCCGAATCACTGGGCTGCCAATAATTGGTGTGTCAAGGCCCTGCAGATTCACGCCAGTCACACTGTGTAAGTGGCTTTTCTTGCTTCTTCCTACCTCCAAGGGCGGAGTCCACTATTCTCCGTGCAAAAGTCGCTGCACTAGGGGAGGGGTGATGCCTGAGACCACGCAGCGCCCCAGCGCCTAGGAATCCCCCAGGTAGTGGCCTCCCACGGCTGGAGAACGTGCATTGTGGGGAAAGACTCAAAATTCGCCCATTGATATAAGCCCAGCTAGCCGACAGTAGGTTGCGGAAGGGCGGAGCCTCTCACGCCCAGAGCGAGAGTTCCTGGGCTGGAGGAGAGGTGCTGTCCGAAACCCTAGTGCACCACAGCATCTGGGTTGTGGACCCCCAGAATGGCAGCCACCCACCCACAGAGCGCTAGCGCTGGGGGCGACTGTTCAGGAGTTGTCGGATGCCAGATTGGGGAGTTGAGTCATTAGGACGCCCGCTGTCTCTTGTGTGTCACCCTCCCGCAGTTTCCCGCCTGTGTGACAGGAGGTCTTGCTCTTTCTGACCTGCCCTGAGCCCGTCTCATTGTCAGTGGTTTCCAGGGTAGAGCCCCGTTTTCAGTGTTTTGGACCCGTTGACCACCAGAGGCGAGGTACCTGTCTCCTAACTCCCTCCAGCGGTAGCTCAGACCAGTCCCTCCCCCGCCCAGTGCAGTCCTAGCACGGAGCACGGGGGAGTTCTAGATGTTTCCCGATATTATCCCCTCTCCACAAAGCCCGCCGTCTCGTGCTGCGATTTTTGCACCGACTTCAGGTACGTCCCTGTCTGAGTGGGTGTGGAGGTCAGTGGGGATGCAGGGCGTCCTCCTGTGGGTTGGATCCCACTGAACCCCCTGCCGGGCAGCTGCAGCCGTCCCATGCTCTATTCTCTATTGTTTATCTCCTACTCTCCAGACTTCACTATTGTATCTCCTATTCACCTTTTTTTTTTTTCCTGTGTTGTGTGTTCCACACTGCTTCTCTGCAGTTTCACAACGCTGTTCTTGCGGGGGAGCGATCCGCTCATGTGTAGCAGGCAGAGTTCTTCACCTCTTTTTCTGGGAGCAGTGAGCCAGGAGGTCACCTCTACTCCGCCATTTTTCACCCCCTTGTTTGTCTTTTTTATAATTGCCATTCTAATAGCCGTGAGGTGATATTATGGTGTTGAGTTGTATTTTCCTGATAGTGATATTGAACACTTTTTCATACACCTCTTGGCCAGTTGTATGTCATATTTTGAGAAATATCTATTCAGGTCTTTACCCCATTTTTTAAATTTGGTTATTTTCTCTTGAGTTGTTTGAGTTCTTTATCTACTTTAGATTTAACCTCTTATCGCATATATGGTTTGCAGATTTCTTCTCCCATTCCATAGGTTGCCTTTCCTCTCTGTCGATTGTTCCCATTGCTGCACAGAGCTTTTCAGTCTGATGCAGCCCCATTTCTCCACTTGTGCTTCATTTCCCAAGCTTTTGGTGTCATTCCCAAAAAGTCATTGCCCAGACCAATGTCATGAAGCTTTTTCCCTATGTTTTCTTCTTATAGGTTTGTGGTTTCAGGTCTTACATTTAAGTCTTTTAATTTACTTCTAGATGATTTTTGTATATGGAGTGAGATAAGGGTCTAATTTCATTTTTCTGCATGCGGATATCCAGTTTTCGCAGCACCAAGCAGCACCAGAGCTGCTTTCCCCATTATGTTCTTGGCATCCTAGGTGAAGATCAGTTGACTCCAAATATGTAGATTTATTTTTGGGCACTCTATTTTGTTCCATTGGTCTGTGTGTCTGGTTTTATTCAGGTACCATACTGCTTTGATTATGTAGCTTTGTAAAATATTTTTAAATGAGGGTGTGTGATACCGCTCCAACTTTGTTTTTAAGATTGCTTTGACTGTTCAATATTTTTTTATTGTTCTATATTAATTTTAGGATTGTTTCTTTTCCGTTTCTGTAAAGAATGCCATTGGGATTTTGATAGGGATCACATTGACTCTGTAGGTCTCTTCATGTGGTATGGACATTTAAACAATACTAATTCTTCCAATCCATGAACACAAGATGTCTTTAGATGTCTTTCCATTTATCTGTGTCTTCCTTGATTTTTTTCTTCAATGTATTATAATATTCAGTGTACCAGTCTTTCACCTGTTTTGTTAAGTTTATTCCTAAGTATTCTTTTTGTTGCTGTTGTAAATGGCATCATTTTCTTAATTTCCTTTTTAGATAGGTCATTGTTTATATATAGAAATGCCACTGATTGTTTATATTGATTTTGTATCCAGCAACTTTACTGAAATTATTTATTACTTCTAAGTTTTTTGTTGTTATTGAGTCTTCAGGGTTTTCTATGTGTATGATCATGGCATCTGCAAACAGAGATTACTTCTTTTCTGATTCACATGCCTTTTATTTATTTTTCTTGTCTAATGTCTCTGGCTAGGACTTACTTCCAGTATTATATTGAATACAAGTGACAAGACTGGGCATCTTTGCCTTGTATGGATCTTAAAGGAAAAGCTTGCAGTTTTTCTTTATTGATTGTGATGTTACTTGAGCGCTTTTCATATGTGGTTTTTATTGTGTTGAGGTAAGTTCCTTCTCTACCTATTTTGTTGAGAGTTTTATCATGTATGTATTTTGAATTTTGTCAGGTGCTTTTTCTGCATCAGTTGAGATGATTATGTGATTTTTATGATTCATTCTGTTAATGAGTTGTATCACATTGATTGATTTACTTCTGTTGGGCCATCCTTCCATCGTGGGGTTAGATTCCACTTGGTCATGGTATAAAATATTTTTAATGTGCTGTTGAATTTTGTTTGCTAATATTTTATTGAGAATTTTTGCATCCATGTCATCAGCGATATTGGCCTGTGCTATTCTTTTCTATTGGGATCTTTGTCTGACTTTGATGTCAGGGCTACACTAGCCTCATAAAATTTGTTTGGAAGTATTCCTTCTTTTTCTGTATTTTGGAAGAGTTTAAGAAGCATTGAAATAATGCTTTTTAGAATCAAGAAGAAAGGAATTAATTATTCCTTGACTATTTGGTAGAATTTTTCATGAATCCATGTGGTCCTGAGCTTTCCTTTGTGGTGAGGTTTAGTTACTGATTCACTCTCCTTATTTGTTATTGGTCTGTTCAGGATTTTAATTTCCCCTTGATTCAGTTTTGGTAAGTTGTATGTGTCTAGGAATTTATCCATTTTTTCTAGATTATCCAATTTGTTTGTGTATTATTTATTATATAATATTGTATATTACTGTAATATTGTGTATTATTATTAGTGATCCTTTTGATTTCTGAGATATCTATTATGTCTCCTCTTTCATTTTTGATTTTGTTTGTCTTCTCTCTTTTTTCTTAGTCTAGGCAAGAGATTGCTGATTTTATTTTTCTATTCTCTATTTCAACTATTTTTGTTACAATAATCTTTATTATTTCCTTCCTTATGCTAACATTGGGCTTAGTTATTCTAGCTCCTCGAAGTGTAAAGTTAGGTTGTTTGAGATATGTCTTCTTTTTTAATGTAGGAACTTATGCTACAAAGCTCCCTCAGTATTAGTTTTGCTGCATCCCATCATTTTTGGTAAGTTGAGTTTTCATTTTCATTTGTCTCAAGATATTTTTTAAATTCCTTTTTGATTTCCTTTCTGACCCAGTGTTTATTCAAGAATGTATTGTTTAGTTTCCATGGACAGTAGTTCCCGCTTATCTGAGGGGGATATGTTTTAAGACCCCCAGTGGATGCTTTAAGCCACAGACAGTACCAAACTCTATATAAATTATGTTTTTTCCCTATACATACATAGCTCTGATAAAATTTAATTTATAAATTAAGCATAGTAAAAGATGAACATCAATGACTAATAATAAAATAGAACAATTATAACAATATACTGTAATAAAAGTTATCACATACTGTGGCTATAACTTTTGCAGTTTGAGATGCAGCAGCAAAACTAGTATGAATTTCTTTTTCTTTCACAATTTTATGGATAGATGATTCATTTTTCTGTAGATATTAGCAATCTGAGCATGCAGTTTCTTTTGTTTCTTATTAAGTCAAGAACTTTTTACCTTTGTACTTAAAGGATGCACTTTATGGCTTCTTTTTGGCATATCCAAATTGCCAGCATCACTACTCTTGCATTTTGGGGTGATTATCAAGTAAAATAAAGGTGACTTGAATACAAGGAATGCAATACCATGACAGTCAGTATGATAACTGTGATGGCTGCTAAGTGACTAATGGGCATGTAGAGTATGTATACAGCATGAAGGGATGATTCATGTTCCAGGCAGTATGAGGTGGGACAGCACAAGATTTCATCACGCTGCTTAAATTTCTCAATCAGTTATTTCTGAAAATTTCCATTTAATATTTTCCAACTGTGGGTACCTGATACTATGAAAGGCAAATTCTGTATTTGTAATTGTTTTCCTTTTTTTACTGTTATTGATTGCTAGTGTCAGTCCATTGTGTTTAGAAAAGATACTTGGAATGATTTTAATCTTATTAAAATTTTTAATACTTTTTAAACAACTAATATGTTGTATATCCTAAAGAACATTCCATCACTCTTGAGAAGAATGTGTATTTTTCTGATGTTGTGTGCAAAGTTCTGGATATATTACGTATCTGTTAGGTTCATTTGATCTATAGCATTGCTCAGTTCTTCTGTTTCCTTATTGATTTTCTGTGTAGATGATATATCCATTATAGGGAATAAGGTATGGAAGCCCCCACCTGTTATTGTATTGCTGTCTATTTCTCCCTTCAGATCTAGCAATGTCTGCTTTATAGACTTAGGTGTTTTTGTGTTGGGTGTATATGTTGTTGGATCTTCCTGTGGAATTATCCCTTTTATCATTTTATAATGACCTTCTTTGTCTCTTGTGATAGTTTTTTACTTAAAGTCTATTTTTTCTGACATAAATATAGCTACTCCTGCTCTCTTTTCTTTAATATTTGGATGGAATATCCTTCTTCATCACTTTATTTTCAGCTTATATGTGTCCTTAAATCTAAAATGAGTCTTTTGTAGACAGCATATAGTTGATTATTGTTTTCTTATTCATTCATTAACTCTGTGTCTCTTAATTGGAAAGTTTAGTCCATTTAAATTTCAAATAATCATAGATAGTTAAGGACTTGCACTTGCCGTTTTGTTAACTGTTTTCTGTCTTTATTATAGTTCTCTTGTTCGTCATTTCTTCTCTTGTTGTCTTCCTTTGTGGTTTGATGGTTTTAGTGGTGTTCTTTGATTGTTTTTTCTTTATCTTTTTTGTATCTACTGTACATTTTGTGTGTGTGTGGGGGGGGGTTACCATAGAGTTCACATAGGATATTTTATAGTTATAGCAGTCTATTTGAAGCTGATAACAACTTAACTTCAATCACATGCAGATACTCTGCACTTTTCTTTCCCCATATACACTTTACATAACTGATGTCATATTTTACTTTTTCTATATTGCATTTACATTAGCAAAGTCCTGTGGCTATATTTATTCTGACTATTTTTGTCTTATAATTTATATATTAGTGTTTAAAGTGGTTTGTGTGCAACATTACAGTATTACAATATTCTGTGTTTAGCTTTAGCAATCTGATTTATGCTTCATATGCTTTCATTATGTTTTTTAATGTCTTTTCATTTCAACTTGAAAGACTTACTTTAACACTTCTCATAAAGTAGGTCTAGTGTGAAAGATTTCCTAGTTTTTGCCTGGGAAAGACTTTTATCTCTCCATCTGTAAACTATAGTTTTTCTGATAGTATTGTTGGTTGGCATTTTTTGTCCAGTGCTTTGAATATATCATACCATTTTCTCCTGGCCTGTGAGGTTTCTGCTGATAAATCCACTCACAGTCTTATGAAGGTTCCCTTGTATATAACAAGTTGCCTTTCTCTGGCTGCTTTCTAAATTCTCTCTTAGTCTACTACTTGTGACAAACTCTAATGTTTGAGATAAACTATAATGTGTCTCGGTGTAGCCCTCTTTGGGTTTAATATGTTTGAGGATCTTAGGGCTTCATGTTTGTTTCCTTCTGTTGATTTGGGAAGATTTTTGCCATTATTTATTTAGATAGGCTTTCTGCCCCTTTGTTTGATGGTGTTCCATAGGTCTCATAGCCTTTCTTCACTCTTTTTCATTCTTTTTTTCTTTTTACTTTTCTAATTGGTTAATTGCAAATGGATTGTCTTTGAGTTCACTTATTCTGTTTGAAGCTCTCTATTTGACATTTTCAGTTCAGGCATTATATTCTTCAGCTCTAGGATTTATGTTTGGTTCTTTCTTATTGCTTATGTTTCTTTATTAAATTTCTCATTTTGTTCATGTATTGTTTTCCTGATTTTGTTTAGTTTTTTAGTCTGTGTTCCCTTGAAGCTCATTTAGCTTTTTTAAAGATGATTATTTTGGATACTTTTTTTTTTTTTTTGCCAAGGTTTGAGGATATTTTATTTTATTTTTATTGTTTGTTATTATAGGGGTACAGATGTTTAGGTTACGTATTTTGGATACTTTTTAAAGAAATTTATGACTCTCCAATTCTTTGGGGTTGGTTACTGGAGTTTTATTAGTTTCTTTTGGTGGTGTCATGTTTGTCTTACTCTTTGTGATCCATATAGCTTTGTGTTGGTATCTGTGCATTTGAAGGGGCAAAGATCTCTTCCAGTCACTACAGTCTACTCCTGCCAGATCTCTAGACTGATGTTATTGTCTCTGGGATCTCAGTCAAGTGGAGTTGAAGCCAGGTAACATGGCTGCTTAAGGATCCACAGTTGGGACTCAGTTTGGGGGACCAACTACCAGGGTCATGGAGAGACATGTCTCCTACCAGGTCCCTGGACAGGCAATACTGACTCCAGGCCACAGTAGAGGAGACTGGAGCCAGGTCACCTGGCTACTTCAGTATCCACAGTTGGGCTGAGGTCAGCAGGCGTGTTACTAGGGGCACAGATGGGTGTAGCTCCTCCCAGGAAATGGCAGATGGGACTGTTGGCAGGAAGGGAGCTATGCGATGCTGAGCTGAGTCCACAGCTCAGGGGCTGCTTTCAGTCCACAGCTGGGACCAAAGTCTATGAGCCTGCCACCAGGATATGGGCCTGACTTCTCAAAGCATCCCTCCTTAGTCAGGGGCTTCTGGGTTTAACCACCTTTTATTTGGATCCTAAATCTCCTACAAAGGCACTTTTGTTCATGGATGACTGACAAATCATTTTTTTCTGTGGGCATCATGAGCTGGAGACCTCCTATTCTTCCATCTTGTTGATGCCACTTGCATTTGTGTGTTTACACGTACCTGTAAGTTCCCGATCTTTAGATATCCATTTGGTGACACCTAGAAACCATAATTATGTTCTGCAGTAATTGCCATGCAAGTTACTTGTTAAGAAATAGATGATAGGAAAAAAACTGTGCTCAATTTCTTGGGAAATTTGTAGGAAAAAGAGAGGTCAGCTTTAAATATAAAAAGTTTCTGCCATGAAAATATAGCAGATAAAAATGAAATTTTTTGTTCTTTGGGATAATCTGAATTGTCACTCCCCTCCCATAGTAACAATAACTATGTGTGATGGGGGATGTTATGAAAATTTTTGACATTTGAAAAAGATAATTATCTTGTGGTACTTTTTTGTCTTGTAAAAAAAAGGCAGTTTTTTTTGTTGTTGTTTGTTTGTTTTTGCTAAAAGAAAACTGTCGACTTCTTCAACTGAAAACTTAGGACTTAACATACATTTCAGTGGATAACTGAAATTTAGTGTCTTACACCCATAAGAAGTATTTGTGCTAACAAACCTTAGATGATTGAACATTCTCATGGATTTAACTAGAAATACAACTATTTTCCAAGTTACTATGATTTTGACCAGCTGTTACGATTTTGCTCTTTTAGTAGTGTTGTTTATTAGTGTGGAGAATGTTAACATATTGCTATACAATCATGCGTAAGGAATTAATGAGCTGCTGTTGTCTTTCTTCATAAGCACATCTAATTTACTCATTCACCCGTTTGCTCAGTGAGGCAGAAGGGAGAGAGCAGGCATTCCTAATAATCATGATTTGTTTTCTTTTTTCCAGCCATGCAATGATGGACCTACTTGTTGATCTTTGCCTTCAAAATCACCTGAATCCATCTCACCATGCCCTTGAGATCCGGTCTTCGGAAACCCAACAGCCTTTGAGTTTTAAGCCAAATACTTTGGTTGGGACACTGAATGTGCATACTGTGTTTCTGAAAGAAAAAGTTCCTGAAGAGAAGGTTAAGCCTGGCCCACCTAAAATGCCTGAGGTCTGTAGATGCCTGTGTCTGAGTGTGCAGGAGATACTGAGTAGGAGACAGTGTTGCTCTTCTTAGCTATTAATAAGTACCACACACAGAGAGCTGTGGTTGAGGTTTCTACGTCTATGCTAGGCCAAGCTAGGCACTAACTGAGTTTATTTTAGGAGACAGAATTTAATAATATTTATTGTTGTAACATTGTTCCTTTATATAATATATTAGAGAATGGGAATTGCTCTAGAGCAGAGCTATCCATTAAAACTTTCTTCAGAGGTGGACAGGGTCTATAATTCTTTACTATCCAATGTGATAGTCACTGACCACATGTAGCTTTTTTGACGTTTATTGTAACTTAAATATTTAAATTAATTTTGGTTGTTCTTTTCTTTCTTTTTTTTTTTTTTTTTGGAGACAGAGTCTTACTCCGTTGCCCTGAGTAGAGTGCCGTGGCATCATCATAGCTCACAGCAACCTCAAACTCTTGGGCTCAGGCAATCCTCCTGCCTCAGCCTCCCGAGTAGCTGGGACTATAGGCACACACCACAATGCCCGGCTAATTTTTCTATTTTTTTAGTAGAGAGGGGGTCTCACTCTTGCTCACGCTGGTCTCAAACTCCTCAGCTCAAGCAATCCTCCTGCCTCGGCCTCCCAGAGAGCTAGGATTATAGGCATGAGCCACTGCGCCCAGCTGGTTTTTCTTTTCTTCTCTCTCTCTCTCTTTTTTTTTTTTTTTTTTTTTGAGTTGGGGTTTCACTATGTTGTCCTGGCTGGACTTGAACTCCTGGGCTCAGGTGATCCCCCTGCCTCAGCCTCCTGGCTCAGCTGGAATTATAGTCACATGCCACCACACCCAGCTCTTTTTTTAATTTTTATTTTTAATTGACACATGGCTTTTGAACATTTGAAATGTGGCTAGTATGACTAAGAAACTGAGATGTTAGTTTTATTCAATTTTAATTAATTTAAATTTAAATAGCTGCAAGAAGCTAGTGGCTACCCTACTGGACAATGCAGTTACACAGTTCTTCCTGCCAGAGCAGGCAGTCAGGATCTATAGAAGATTTGGACATCGAGAGAGAGAGGAGAGGATTTTTCCTTTTGAAAAAATTGATAATCAGAAATATTTACTCGTTGCATGTGGAAAATATCTTACCATACACATGCCTTTATTCCAGGCTTTTGATTATTGACTAAAGTTAATTCCAGTAGCTTTTTGTACTTTTTAATAAGGCTTATGTATGGATCTTTAAGCTCCAATTAAAAGCAGTGCTGCTACTTTATTCTTTTAGATTCCTAAAGATCCGATAAATTTTTCTGCTTTTAAAAATGATAATCTCACCAACTGTCCATCTCCTGTGAATTGCTAGGTTTAGCTGGTTAGTAAATTCTAATTGTTGCCCTTCTATGCAATGTCCAGAGGAGATTTTCCCTTATTCTTCAAGTATAATCAGTGTCCAAGGAAGAGGAATCTTGTGTACACCCTGTGGCTTCTCTTGACTTCCTGGTGCCCAGTGGCAGGTAAGCCCAGGTGTATTCATGATTCCACCTGGAGAGGCAGGTAAAGGAGCAGTGGCTTCCCTCTTTCCTCCTCAATTGCATCATTGTCACAGCCACCGAGCCCTGGCACTCAGGCCGGGAGGGAGCACACGGCCTTCCTCGCTGCTCTTTTGTTCAGTCCACGTTTACTGTGACCAACTGTGCAACATCTTAGCACAATTCAGGTGATCGATAAAGGCTGAATAAAAGTCCACTGGATGAAACTTCACATATTAAAGTTTTTGATGGACCACTTTATCTGTGGTCATTTGAATCACCATTAGTCAAACTGTTTTTCTTTCTGATTATTATGTCTGGTATTTTTAAAAAAATAAAATATATTTCTAGCATAAAATATGTTTTGTATAGTGTATATATAAATACATGTAAGTTTGTATACACACTGTATGTGCTTTATATATGTATATATATAGTGTATACACAAGTGTATATAGATACATATGTATGTAGATATTCATAGATTTATGTGGCTACTTTAACAGCTTAAACAAACATTTGATATCATTTTTTGAGGGTTTTTCTTTATATTAAATTATCCATACTACTTCCAAGATGTTTTCCTTTAGAAAATATGTGTAAGAGCCTTGTGTTCATGTCCGGCCAGAATCCTTGAAAGATGGTGTATGTACTGGATTTTAAATTTAGAGCCCTCATTGATGCTCATTTCCCTGTGTTGTTAGCAGCTTGTTCATTAGTAAGAGGGCCTAAGATAAATTTATCGTTCCGGACATTTATTTTCACTATTCAGTATGCCATTTTCCCTCCTGACTCACTAAATTTGTAGAAGAAAGATTCAGGCTACACAAAATCCTGCCACACTTAGTTCTAGAATTAACACAGAAGTTGAAGCCCTTGTGGGAAGATGTGCTTATAGAATTCTCTTTGTCTGCATTCTTCTAGAAATCTGTGCGTTTGGTAGTGAATTACCTGCGGACACAAAAAGCTGTCATGCGCGTGAGCCCTGACGTACCTCTCCAGAATATTCTCCCTGTCATTTGTGCAAAGTGTGAGGTCAGCCCGGAGCACGTGGTTCTCCTGAGGGACAACATTGCTGGGGAGGAGCTGGAGCTGTCCAAGTCCCTGAGCGAGCTCGGGATAAAGGAACTCTACGCCTGGGACAACAGGAGAGGTGAGGCATGCTGTGTCTTACACACATTGCCCTGTACACACTCGCGTGCATACACACACACGCAGCATGCACAGGTGGCCTGTTAGCTGTCCTTGCAGCTCTTGTTAGCTTCGGGCAGAGATGGGTACATGAATTTCCAGGCAACTCCAATTTTGTCCACACCAGTGTTGACGTAAGCAAAAAAGAAAAGTCGTTTTCATTCTTCTCAGTTGTGATTCTGCCTCTTTCTCCAGGTCCTGAGTATGTCCTTCCCTCTTTGTGTCCCTACACACTGTCATGAGATAAGTAAAAGGAAGGAGGGGAAGAAGTAAGGAGAGATTAGAGTTTATGCTCTAAAGTAACTACTCAAAAACCATGTGTAATATTCCCTTGGCTTTCCTTTTCAGTTGCCATTAGCTGCTCTAGGTTTTAGACATCACGGGCATCCAGAACCAGGGGCAAAGGGCATTTAGCTGTCCCCTAAAACGCACAACTGCAGTCCATGAAATCAGTCCCCGAAGACAGCTTCAGCACCACTATGGGCCTTCTCGCCGTTGCTGCCAGGGACAGCTCGCTCCTGGTGTGAATCTGGGGCTTGTCTTGAGGTCACAGTTAGAGTCACTGGTGAGAGTGGTGGCCCCAGAGTTGGTACGGAGACTGACATGTTGTGTAAGCAGATTCTTCTGACTGATACCAAGGGCTGACTATATGTTTAAACAACTGTCTGGCAAAAGAAAATTCTATGTTCCTCAAACTTAGAATTATTAAAACGGACTTCATAAATGTTTCTATTCTAATGAGCCCCAGTTGATACCTAGTCTCTGTTTTATTTAATCTACAAATATTGAATAGGTTGGGCTTTTAAAATGTATACATATTCAAATTTTTCATGTTTTTCTATAGCTTTTTTTCTAACTTCATCCAATAAAAAATGTATTTTTTTATTACCAAATTTATCATGAATCCACGACCATCGTGGAATCCCTGTTCGGTCTGCCCCTCTCCTCTAGTCAGCCCATTTCCTCCTGGCAATCTGGGCCCTGGATCTGATTTGACATTCAAGAGAGGGCTTAGCTCCATTGATTTTCAGATACATGGACTGTTTGTCCCTTCAAAAAAAGTACTTTGACATTTGAGAATAACGCGTCTTGTGTTTTATCCAGTATCCTTGTAAGACACAGACAAAAATGCTCTGAGCATCACCGCAGACAACAGGCGGGGTTGCTGTGGGTTGTCTGTCTGGGTGTATCGGCCCTATTTATGTTTGGTTTATGGGACTCTTTGTAAACAGCTTTCATTTGGTAAGACAAAAAAAAGAAAGAAAAAGAAAAAAAGCTGTCCCACATTTAGGTATCTGAAAGAAAAAAGCTTACACAAACAAGTGTTTCTGTTATATGCCGACACTTGGATACATCTTGAAAGGTGGATTGAACCTGCTTCCTGGGAGAAGTCACGTAAACCCTGCACCTCTGTTAAGGAAAGGCCCAGGCAAGCCCATGGTCATCTGGAACACAGCAGTGGAGTGTTCAGTGGGGTCAGGGCCAGTGCATCTCTTCTGATCCACATGCAGGACAGAGCCTCCGAACACACTGGTGCGGCCAGCTTGGCCGTTCAGATTTGCGGCTCTTCTGCCCTTGGTGTAAACTAGCTGCTCCCAAGCCCCAGTCCCCCTCTCCACTGCCTTGGGCATCCCGGCCCTCCCCTCCCCAGCCCCAGACCTTACGCGTCTTCCTGCTGTGGGGGTCTGCTCCAGCCCCGTGGACCGCACCCCTTTCATCTGGACCACGCCTGTGCCGTGCTGGGCATGACATGTTTGCTTACATCAGTGCCAGACTCCTTCATCCCATCCTACTCTCCCTCAAACGTTGGAGAAGCAAGGAGGCTCGTTCAGAGGGCATTCCTGAGGACGCTTCCTCTCCTCAGCTGGCCTGGGCAGGCCTGCTGGGTGCTGCAGGAGGAGCCCCTTCGTTTGCCCTTTTGGTTTATACTTGGAGGGGAAAGGCGGCCCCTCCTGGGCCTGTAGCTGCTAGAGAATAGGGAGCAGCTGGCAGGGGAGAGGCATTGCTAGGCAGGGGCCCGCCTTCCTCTGGAATCCCTGGCAGCAGCAGCCTGACAAAGCCAAAGGTTTTGCTGCCACCTATGTCCAGGGTGGCACTTAGCAGGCTGTGCAGCTGTGGCCCTGGGAGGGCAAGCCCAGAGATGCAGGCCTGCCCTGCAGGAGGCCTTCTCGCATGCCCGGATCCGAGGCTTGTGAGGGGCCGAGGCCTGGGTCAGGGGCTCTGCAGATCTCCAGGCTGGTCCTCACGCTCTCATTGCCTGCCTTTTCCAGTTCTTCTGACCAAAACTCAGTCTGAGCCTTCCCTGAGCTGTCAAGGTACCGTGTGTCCAGGGCTTCCTGCTCTCCTGGGAGGCTGCCCTTTGCATGGCTCTGGGCTAGGAGGTGCACGGAGCTGACGTTTGTGTGCCAGGCCTGACGGAATGCGAGTGTGGCTTGGAGCACCTCTGGGGGGCTTGCTGGGATGACAGGAGGCTATGGTTTGGTCCTGGTCCCTGGTTGGTTGGTTCAGAGAATGCTGCTTGTGTGAGAATTTGTTGTGCGGCTCTAATTGGTAAAAAATGAGGAAGATTGTTATGGAAAACAAATTCTATTGCCCAGAATTTCACAACAGGCTGAAAGTGGTACATGTAGAAAAGACACCATTTCCTTTCTACCTGTTTGCCTATGTTTACCTGTTCTTACCTGCCTGAGGTCATCCTGCATGCCGCAGAATTTCGGGCAGTATGGATTTTGAAATTTAACGTTTTGTGTCGTAGATAAGTATGCAAATGTCTGACATCTATTTCTTAGAAGTTTTCTCTTTCTCTTTCTCTCTCTCAGTATCTCTATATGTGTATATTTATAGATACGTAGAGACACATCTGTACATACATACTTATACATACACACGCATTACATACATCCATATGCACACACAGAAATAGATGCATACTTGAAATGTTCATTAAAATTCCTATGAATCTTTGTACTTTAGACTCATTGGGATTGGTTTTAGACTTCAGAAAGTTTTGTCCATGTTTGTTAAATATTTAACAATAGATTTTATTTCCAGAAAAAAGTGTTTAATGAAAGAAACCTCAGCATTGGTCTGGACAGTCTGCGGGTGGGGTTTCTGGGCGTGCTGTGGCCCGGGCCACCCTCAGCTGTCCTTGTCTGCTGTTGATTTGCTCCATCTCACAGTGCGGATGAGCAGTGAAAAGATAAGCATCTCTTGAGAAACAGCATGGAACGGTAGTCATTCTGAGCAGAAACACACATAAATGAAGGCTTTGTCAGTTCTGGTGACTTTATTGGGGGATATGGCTGAGAATGGGGGCGAAGGTGAATTAGAGTCATTCCTTTATGCCTTGTGCGCTTGCAGTCTCATCACGGGACTGGAACTTAAAAACCTGCCTGTCGTGAGAATGTCCCCGTCGTGCATTTGCAAGTGCTGACCTGGTCCTCCTCTTCCATTTACTTGCTTGGGACCTTGTTCTGCTCACTGAATTGCTCTTATTTTCAGTTTCCTCTTCTGGGCAAATGAGTGGTTTGAACTAGCAGACCTGTAAGGGTTCCTCCGTCCTTCTCCACCCTGTGCACCCCTCGGTTCACCTTTGCAAGCTTTGAAACAGTGCTCCCTTCCTAATACAGCTGTGAACCCCCAAACTTTTATTAATTTCATTTCTTGTAAATTGGAGTCAATTAAAACAAGATAAATGTCATGCTCAACCCACCATACACCTGGAACTGGGGATTCTAGATCTCAGCTGC
Source organism: Indri indri (assembly GCA_004363605.1). NCBI lineage: Eukaryota > Metazoa > Chordata > Mammalia > Primates > Indriidae > Indri > Indri indri. The sequence goes on along the minus strand of RJWJ010002073.1, from coordinate 2,518 downwards.
GTGTGTCCTGCAGGCCTGGCTGTGTAGCCATTGCTTATTGCTGCCCTGACTGCATAGCCAGGCATCCTGGGGAGGTTTTGGCTGATGCCAACACTGAGTCACCTTATTAATAATTTGTTCTCAAACCAATTCTTCTGTCAAACCTCAGGGGCCTTGAGGCCCCTATCAGTCGGCAGCAAAGGCTTATGTTTAAAAATAGGCCTTCTGCTTTAGGCCCCCCTTAGAGCTGTGAGTCATGGGCTCCTGCTCTCTGCAGACACCTGCAGGCTGTAGCTGTGTGGGAAATGTCTCTCCTGCTCTCAGGGGTCAGTTCTGGTGCCAGGGCTGTCCCTAAGCCTTCATTGCGGGGGCCAACCACGGTGCTGTAGGAGTGGCGACCAGAATAAGAGTCTCAGTTTATCATTTTTGTGGTCAATGGAACATAGCTTGTGTACCAGTAAACATGCTCTATCTCTTGTTATATCCATGTCACGTACCACTCAATTCCAAAAACATTACAGGTTATAAGTATACATACGAATGTGTACTAGAGTTGAAAATTTTATTCTATGGTCTGGTATATTTTACTCTTTATAGCTCCACACCTAACAGAGGGTTTGGTCCGACTAACTTTGCAATGCATGTGCACACGTGTCTGTACAGCTGCATCATTTTGAGGTGTGTCCTCCAGTTTGGATGCCGTGTGAGGTGGGGCTCTCTACTCTCCTCGGCTGGAGCCTCTTGCATGTAATTGAGAGCCCCGGCCCTGAGACTGCAACAGGAGCCTTCGCCCCTGGAGAATGGTTTAGGAACATGTGTGCTGGATTTTTGCTTGCTGGATGGACACTGTTAGTGTTCATGCACATGTTACCAATGACTGACTTTTATGTTCCGTAACTCAAATATGAGACGATATTAGCAGATGAAGAAGTTAATTGATGCTTACCTCGTTTGGGTTGATATTCTGATGGCAGAGTTTGTAAAATCCCAGCCTGGGAGTTTCCCACCAGTTGAATGGAGGCCTGGCTCTCTAGCAGTTGCAGGTGACATGGAAAAAATCATTTTTCTATCCTCTAGGAACACTCGCATTTTCCCCCTTTTGTCATATACATCTGCCTTGGAAGAGAAGAATTGCGTGAATTACTGGTAAAGGCCTGGAGTGGCCTTCGAGAGCCAGTAAACGCATGACATAGCAGTTGTGCTGCAGCCGTGTGCACGGGCTCTGAGCACTGTCCCTGGTGCTAGCACAGTCTCCCCCGTCTGCAGCGAAGGCACTGAGGCTCAGCAAGGCCAAGCACTTGCCCAAGGATGCCCCACACACTTGTGCTCATGACCTCCCACCACCACTTCCCAAGTGTGTTCGCCAGACCCTCAGCCTGAGCATCCCTGGGGGCTCATTAACCCGCACAGCACTGGGCATGCCCCCGGGGCTTCTGGCTGGAGATGCGGAGGAGCCCAAGGATTCGCATCTCTCAAGTTCTGTGATGCTGTTGCTGCGGGTTCCATCTTGCTTTGGGAACCACAGCCCTGGCTGTCTTGTCAGCTGCCGGACCAGTCTGAGTTCAGTGTCCTTGTTCCAACCAGAGAGGGCCCGTCTTGCTTCTAAAATCCTGAAGAAGGAAACACCAAGAAAGGGAGGTTGAGGATTTAGAAAAAAGAAAAAAAGAAAGAAAGAAAGAAAAGAAAGCATGCCCCACTAGAGAATGTAATTAAAAAGGAAAACAGTCTGGATGCAGCAGAGGAATGAAAATCTGGAAATGTTGTTCCTGGAAGATCGGATTTGATTATTTCAGATAGCACCTGGGTAGCCATTGCTGTTATTCCATGTTCTGGAAATGAGGAGGAAGGTTGCTGATTTATTTTATTTATTTAGTGTTTGCACCTTACTCATTAGTCTTAAAGCAGGTGTTTTGACTTGATGTCACAGTCCGTAGAACTGTGCTGTCTGATCCGGCAGCCACGGACCACATGTGGCCAGTCCAAGCTGAGATGTGCTGTGAACCTGAAAGGTGCACGCTGGATTCGAAGGCCTAGCACCAAAACCAGTGTAAAATATCTCGTCAGTGACTTTCATGTTGATTACATGATAGACTAATGTTTTAGATATGTTGGATTAAATGAAATTATCATTAAATTAATTTCACCTGGTTCTTTTTAATGCCACTGCTAGAGAATGTACAGTTGCGTCTGCGATTCTCTCTAGCTTTCTATTGCACAGTGCTGCTCTGAAACTTTAACTGACTTATTTGTTTCTTCATTCTCCAAAAGGGCACAACCACACACAGAGAAAATGCCGCCATAATCACTGCAAGTCTGTGTGAGAGCTGCAGCGACTTCCTCACTGGGCCTGAGGGTTTTCAGGTGGCTCAAAACCTTTGAAAGAAATAGTCGATGGTTTTCCTCTCTTATGAGAACTAGAAGTTTAAGAGCAGAAGGTTCTTTTATTAAGGTTTTTAAAGTGAAGTACTTCATCACTTCTTTCAAATGCTGAAAAATAACTTAATACTTTTTTTTCCCAGACACCTTCAGAAAATCATCA
>RJWJ010002072.1:56449-110004 GCA_004363605.1 Indri indri | reverse complement strand
AGCTAAAAATATATAGAGAGAAAAAATTAGCCGGGCATGGTGGCACATGCCTGTAGTCCCAGCCAGTCGGGAGGCTGAGACAGTAGGATTGCTCGAGCCCAGGAGTTCGAGGTTGCTGTGAGCTAGGCTGACGCCACGGCACTCGCCCCAGGCAAGAGAGTGAGACTCTGTCTCAAAAAAAAAAAAAAAAAAAAAAAAACCCTGTGTGTTAACTAGTATACTCATTTTTAAAATAGAAATCATAGGAACTAAAATGGAAAGAGACAGGATTTCAGGGATACTGCCAAATCCAGTGCTCTTTCTACTCAAATTCATTGCCTCACAACGAAGTTCTTATGTAGATTTTACATTTACAATGGTGACAGAGTACATTAATTTATTTATTATGTAATATTCTCTCCAACTGAGTTTAGACATCCAATTTAAACTATACTGATTCCTAGTTTCATTAAAACCACAAGTCTTTTTAAATTTCTTCTTAAAATACTTCTTAGTATTTCTTAAAATTGCCTTAAATATATTTTAAATAAATATGTGTAAGTAGTTAGGATTATGTTTCATGTTACTTAATACCATTTTCCCTGAAATTGTTCAATTGTTATTATAGGAACCACCCCTTGTCCCAGCCCACACCAAAAGGACAAAAGGTAAATCTCGTATGCTGAATTACTAATAAACAATGACACACCACAACTCAAAAGAATTTATAATAAAACTCATGAAACCATGAGTTTTCTTAGTATTGAAATTTAACTGTAAAGAAATCACATCCCTCCTCTGTCACAGAGCTAACATCCACTTTCTCTAACTCTCTAAATCAGGTGACCATAATTCAGTCAGTGAAAATTATTCAGAACCCACTAGGAAGAAAAGGGTGTGGTCAATCACATTTTCATTCATACCTTTTTCTTCTTCCAAGCCAAAATACAAATATACTCCAAGCCCCCAGGCAAAATTCTGGAAAAGGATAATCCTTAAACCAATAGCCCCAGAAATATCCTTATCATATACCCTTCAGGCAATAATGCCCTAAATTTCAAAATATTTAGGTAAGAACAGGGAAACTGCTGAAAAATAGCCTGAGGCCCTCTGCTCACCTCCTTCCTGAAAACCTTAACTTTCAGTGAATATATGAAAACATTACTCTCTCCAAGGTAGCTGAATTAAAGAAAACATATATGGAAATGTGATGTAATCAAAATAAAGTAACACTACCCTAAACTATATTTTCTCATACAAAATTTGCAATGTAACATGATTTTGCCCTTATTAAATCTACTTTAGGAAGACTTCTTTTAATACACAAAAACTCACTAAGTTACAAGGCTCTTTGTCTTTGAAGTTCTAACTGTGTGGCCAAAATAACAAAGAAAACATTCTTCTAGGGTTGCCAGATTTAGCAAATAAAAACGCTTCATTGTTTATCTGAAATTCAATTATAATTGGGCATCCTACATTTTATCGGACAACCCTATGCTCTCTGCACTAATTATAATGAGCTCCCGTCTCTACCAAGGTATTACAGCACCAGGTCCCACTCCTAAAGAACAGGCTGGGGCTTCTATCACAGCAAAATTTTGACTAATTAAGTCCTGAGAGTTAGGATGGAAGTACTCTTTTCCAGGTGGTATGGCTTTCTCAGTAGCACACTATATATCTTTTAATTTACCATATAAAAGAAAAAGCCTAATTTCCAATGGCCAAAGGTTATACATTTACTAGGTTCCATCCAAAGTTTAGTTACTCACACTTCTGTGTATTAAACACAGACTGGAAGAATTTCATAGTTTAAGTTTTTGATAACTAAACAAAAAGAAGTTGCTTCTGAAGGGTATAATAAAAGGAATCCTGTTTTAAGTATTACAGGCAGGTCCTAAAGGCTACTTTAATGGATTCCAAATTAATCTATCATTTTTCTTCAATTCATAATCACAGAACTCTACAGCTAGAAATAAACTAATTTCTGACCCTTAAAAACTTCAAGAAGCCTATTTCATTTCATACTCATTTCCATAAAATTTTTCCCCTATTCAGCTCCTAAGCAGTACAGTAGATATAACAGAAAGTGATCCTTTTTCGTTTTATGAGGTCCCTCTCAACCAGCTATTTGCCCTGCTTATAATGGTTCTGACAGTGAGTAAATACAAATAACTGTATACTTCTGCTAGTTTCCATTAAAATCATCTTCTTAATACTAGACCTATGCTTTTCTTCCCTGTGCTCTAGGCCATTGCTCTTTGATACAGCCCATCCATCTTTGGAGACTGCCTAATTCCCTTACTTCATTTACACTGCTACCTTGAAGGTATTAATAGATAATCACACCCCTAGTGCTCCCTTTTTCTAAGTTTAGCTCCTTCAGGTTTTCTCCTAAATCTTAAACTACCATCAACATACATTCTGTGTCTTTTCCTAAATGTGGTTAAACAGTATACTTAATTATTTGGAGTTCAATCCTAGTAAGAAAACAGTAACACTGTTAGTAACACCGTAATTTTGATATGTGATCACTATGTTATTTGTCTAAAGGTAATTCAATGACAGTTTACAGCAAGCTACCTGAAGCCTCTTTATACTTGCTCTTTTCCAAGTAGCAGTTTCCTGGTTTGCATTAAGGCCATTTATTTCATCTCCCTTGGTGAATGATTTGAGATTCAGCATTAATGAATATAATTTCCATGCTGGAGCTGCTGTGCTATTTTTTTCCAATTGCTCCTCAAACCTGCTAAACTTGTATAATCAAAAAAATCTCAAATTAAATTTAACACATTCCTTCAATCTATGGATTGAAAAGTTATTTCACAGATAGTTGCCAATAAAGGACAAGGACATCTTGCTGCCTTTTTTTTCCTCCAAGAAGGAATGTCTAAAAAAATGAGAAAACAACCCTGCTGCTCTAGGATCTAAACGTGAAAGGCAAACGATTCTTCAGTGACGTTTCCACCTCCCCCTTACTCCCTTCCCTTGGCCAGCATTCAAGTCAATCTGTACTCACCAGAAATGTGACAACAGCATCCAGTAAGCATTCAGCTTGGAATAAACAGTCATGTTCCCAGCCCTGTACTAAACTCAAAGGCAGGGACTGGGGAATAAGGCACACAGCTCTAATTTAAAAGAACAATCAACTACACATACTGATAAAGTTGTGTCTTTTTTATTCAAAATACTTTATATTCAAAATACTATGGCTTCCCTTTTTTCCCCAGTTCTAATAGAAAAAAAAATCAATATTGTATAAATAACAGCTAAGGTATAAATTCAAAAATGTTATATTTTCTATACAAATAATAACTAGTAACAGTATGTGCTAATAGTACTGATAATGCCTCATGAAAATCTTTGTGTTTACAAAAATTGGAATATTCCAGACTAACGTGGCATGTAAAAAAATAAAACAAAGAAAACTACTACAAACCTAAAAATGCTGTTTTTCAAACTGAGTCTCATGGCCCAGTGAACTGTGAAATCAGTTTAGAAGTTCACTGTGCTTTTATTTAACATAGCACACAGAGTAAGGATACGGTTTCACAAAATGTTACATATTTATATAACTTTGTTACATATTAGTCACAAATAAACTATTTCTCTATCTGGGTCACAGACAAAAAGGTTTGAAAGCCTTTTTCTAAAGAGCTTTCATATTTTTAAAGTTATTTTAACATGACTACATGTGAGTCATATTCTATTTTACTAACATAAACCAACCCCTACTAACTGCATTTCAGGTCCTAGAAAATCCTAGTTTGTAAAGTACTTTTCAGGTTATGTTAAAACTAATAAGCAGCAAGGATGTAGCTGAAAATTGTTGATACTAGATGAGTATACAGGGTTTTATTAAATTATTTGATCTATTTTTGAGTATGTTTAAAATTCTAACAAAAACGTAAAGGGGAAGAAAAGCAAGGAAATGGGCTTACCTAACAGATAATGAAGTAGTACAATGAGTAAGTTTATAAATTGAGATCTTTAAACACATTGTTTTTAAGGAATAGGCACTTCCTCCCATTTAATTTAGGTAACATTTGGGTTGCTTTCTTCAACTATAAGGGACAGGTTGAGGTCTTTAAAAAAATGCGTAAGGGGCCACGTGCAGGGGCTCACATCTGTAATCCTAACTCTCGGGGAGGCAGAGGCAGGAGGATTGCTTGAGGTCAGGAATTCGAGACCAGCCTGAGCAAGAGCAAGGCCGTGTCTCTACAAAAAAATAGAAAAATGAGCCAAGCATGGTGGCACATGCCTACAGTCCACCTACTCGGGAAACTGAGGCAGGAGGATTGCTTGAGCCCAGGATTTTGTGGTTGCAGTGAGCTATGATCACACCATTGCACTCTAGCAGGGGTGACAGAGCGAGACCCTGTCTCAAAAAAAAAAAAATGCATAAGGGATTGGAGAAACCAAGTCACATAAAGACAGAAAAACTTCCTCAAAAGAGAACATAAAAATACAAAGAGTTAAGTGTGTTTCACTGTCTCTTCATTGGTCAACAACCACTTTCAACCAACAGAAAAAACACAAAATACCTACCTACCTGGCAGGAATTCTCGTTTCTTAATTGTTTAATTCACAATGGCAATTCTCCCAGGAAGTTTAATATGAGATCTCTGCATAGCAGACACTATTCTGCCTTCCTTGAAACAAGAATTGAAAGTGTTGTCTGAAGTAGATTTAGAGATAGAATTCAAAACAGTGCATGCCTGAAAGTGAACTTTCATTATTTCCAAAAATAAGTTGCCAAAAACTTTTTAAAACAGAAAGTATCTCTGTGGGCCCTTTACCCACTGGAGACAGTACCTAAGCTATAAGGTCACTAGAATTGTGCAATTCTTAGAACTGGAAGGGAATTTAGATGACATCTAGCCCAGTGGTTTTCAAATACTACTATCAGGAAGAAAAGAATAATCAATGGCATAATAATTTATATATGCAAGCATACTCTTACCTGTTCTTTTTTGTGTATCTTAATGTATACGGAACATTATGCCTCATTAGTATTCCATCAGGAAAGGACTTAACATTTTGTCATGCATTTTATGTTTCACCATTTTTAGAATGTGAGTATCCCACATAGATATGATTATTGGTACAATTTGGGACTTAATGTTTTCTAATAATAGAAACTTACATAATATATAAAACCCCGACACTTTCAGAGTGATTTCACATCATCTCATTTATATTTCACTGTCTAGTCAATTTGAAGCAATACTCGGGTGTAACAATGAGAAGCAAAGGAAAAAGATGCATGTACAAAATGACACGCTTCTGGAAAATACCATGAAGCATACCATAAAGCTCCAGTAATTAAGATTTGGTAAGAAGGCTAGTCTTAAAACATTCCATAACTGTTTTCAAAAATACAAAATAATATCATTTAGTACTTTTAGCACAAGAAACCTGACACAAGATGTTTCCATCAAGCCGACCACATTCAGTTTTAATGAACAGATAAGACTTGGGGTTTTTTATTTGAAAAATAACAAAAACAAGAAGCAAAAAACCAGTAAATGACTGAGGAACATTAAATGTGTTCCCTATCTTATGCAAAATTAAATGTAGATACTTAGGAAATTCTTTAAATATTTAGTAAGCACCATATCCATACAGATAGACCAATTAAAAGTTCTGAGCAATCAGGTCAAAATAACCTCAAATTAATAAAGTTTGATCGATATATGTTTATCTTTGTATATACACAAAAGCAAATTTTACAAAGTATGGCCTACTTTCAATTTCAAATAACATACTAAATTGGAATTAGGTATAAATTTTGACTCCCCCTTCTAAACTGAATAAACTCATGAAAAGTTACATTTTACTTGTACATTCACTCTTTTAAATTTAGACATCAATATTACTGGAATAACGTTTTCACACAGGATCACTTTTAAATTCAGTGAGAAGTTTATTTATGTATATAAGCCTATAAAATATAACCATTTATAACCAATTAATTTTACTGGAGAGGTTTCCTATCTTCCCAAAGCTAATCCTTACCAACTAAAATTAGGAATTCCAAAAAAAAATTCCACAAAAACCTACAAACAAGTTTAAAAATGCATTATCTAAGGTGTTTAAAATTAAACTCCACTATTTTAACTTTGATGTGTGAATTTACTTTAGAGGTCCCTGGTCTATTTACTCTTTCTGACAGATTCCACTTTTCCAGATGCTCCTCAAAGATTCATTTCTCATTCCTGCATCCTGCTTTTCTCCTTGTACTACTGCAGCCTTTCTTGTGTCTTTCCCTTTCTCTTACAACTTCATTCTCTACTTTTGATCCTGTCCAGATTGTGCTCTTATTGTAAACAATAGTCTAATTTCTCATGAGGATCTGTATTAATTCATACAAAGTCACACCTGTAATGAACTTCAATCTTAATTTATGGCAAAATAAATTAACTGTGGAGCACATTTATATTTAAGGGTTTTTATTTCCTTTTGCTGTTTTAAACACTAGTATATCCATAGGGTAAGCTCTGACAACACAAAAACACATCTGTATCTCTAATTTGGATCTAGTAACCTGGTAAAACAAACCCAGGAATAGGTCCTGATGTAGTAACTAACATGGCCTTTCCTCCCAGACCCCTAACCAATTTCCAATGCCTGGATGCTCCATTATTTCAGTAGTGACATTTTAGTCAGTTGCCTGAGAGACTAAAGGCCTGTGATCTCCTTAGGAAAGGCTTTATTCCAAGGCAAACTATTTCTTCTGGTCAAATCTTATTTGGATTAATTATGTCAAAATTTGTTGCTTGACATTTGGCATGTCATTTGTGCTACAGCTGCAATGGATAAGATTTGTCTTCTCTTGCGCATTTCAGTTCACCCAAAGAGCAGATGCACAATCAATTAGCAAATACACCTCTAAAAATGTACTCAGGGAGAGAAAATTGCCAAACCACTGAAGCAAACAGCACTTGACAGAAAAGAAAAAGATCCATGAATCATCTAATACAAATACTGGCACTGTTATAATGTACAATGTTCACAACTATCTAGTATCACCTAAGCAAAATGATTTCTTAAAATTTAGCTTGTTAATAAAATTCATTACAGTCTTTATTTTCCTCCACTGAACAATGTTAATTAACCAATTTTATATTTTCAGTATGAATATATTACATTTTTACACTTTCTTCCACATTCATTCGTTCCACTAACTTCTTGCCCACTGCTGTGTACTGGGTACTACATTTTATTTCCCTTATTCACAATGGTATTCTATGCAAAAGTGATACCTGGCCCATTTGAAAAGATATTTAAAAAAAAAAAAAAAGCCATGAAATCTCCCAGACAATCAAACTGAAACATGAACTTTCTCACCGGAATTTGCAATTGCAGACATAGTCCTGCTGATCACTTTTCTAAAAAAGTTACATAAGCAAAAGCACAAATCTCTGCGTGGGGCCTTGAAACGTCCTATTTACCTTTATTCAAGATGACAGCAGCATTAACAATTAAGTGTTCAATAAATACATTAAAAAAATGCTACTTTTTAAAGGATAATAATAGTAATAGCTAATATTTACTGAGACTTGCAATATGCCAGGCTAAAATCTAAGTGACCATTATCTCATTTAATCTTCCCATCATCCCTAAAGAATGGATATTATTGTAATCCCCATTTTACAGAAGATGAAACTGAGGCTTACCTTACTCAAGGTCATTCAGCCACACAGAGCTGGAACTGAAACCCAGGTCTATCAGTGCACAAAGCCTGTACCCTTGATCATCATATTATACTGCTTGGTTTATAGTCACTCAATCGTACTCTAAAGCTCTTGAATGTCTTACAAGGAAGGTTACTTTTTAGAACAAGTTTCCTCCTTAAAATGAACTTCCTTTTTGATAATACATATAAAAACCAATCAACAAATAAGGATTTTACTTGAACCGTGCTATTACAAGTCTAAATATTTGGATGGGAAATAAAATCTATCTGAATGAAATCTCTGAATCCTTGTGGTAATAAGCCACTCACTGGAGCTGGAAGAGACCATGAGGGTCATCTAGTCCAAATTTTTCCTTTTAGTAATAGTGAAACATAGGCCTTTTGAAAACAAATCTATACCCAATCTAAACTACCACATTCCCAATCCAGAAACATGTTAGGTTTTTTTTTTCCAAATCATAACTTTGATATATAATCTAACATTGCTAACATTTTTACATGATACAGAGCATGGTATCCCTTCCAGAAGCACTGTCAGAAAATACAAACTCCATGACAAGAATTCAGACAACTGCAGGGCTATTACCAGTTGAAAGTTTGAATATTATCTTAAGACGTGTTATAGAAAGCTATAAAATGGCATCCTTAACTATATGAACCCAAACTCAAAAAAATAGCCATTAATTGCTTGAATTAAATTTACATTCATTTGGGTCAACTAGCCAGCATTCACTTCATCGGTCATGTCATGTGACTGAACTGAAGCTCAATTCAAGGCAAAGGCCTTTCTATGCTGTATCTAGAACACATATCACCGAGAGCAGCCAGATGAGTCTTTGTAGGCCTATCCAAAAACCTTGCTTTAATTGCTAAGAAACTACAATTTCACCATATTATAAATCACTGGAAAAAAACTATGCCAGCAGAGATCAAACGCATGAAGATCAAGATCCTCTCACCTATTGTGCAAAATGAAACCATAGTATTTCCATAAATTGAATAAGTGAAATTAGTATTTGGTTTCTTTAAATTATATTGTTAACACAGTTGAAAAATTGATGAGACAAATCAGACCAACTCTAACCTGCCTTTCACAGTGGCCTCGTGCTTTGGAGGAAAACAGGAAAAATATCCAATATATTTAGCACATTCAATGCTAGAAACAGAAAAGTGTTTCCTTCCTGACCCCTGCAGTGATAATCCAAGGCCATGAAGCATACATAAGATTTTATTAGTACAATTTGGTACAAAAACACTTATATTAAGCAGTGATGCTTTTTCAATCCTTTATTGATATATTTTCATGGTAATCTTCAGCATTTTAAGCTATTTCTCCTTAGAATACTCAACTCCACTGGCTGGATCATTGCTTTTTAAAAATTAAAGTCATTTAAATTCCAGCCTTTCTAACAAGAGTAATTTTAAACTGCTCTAAATAGCATAATAATAAAGAGTCACTGAAAGATTAGCAAAAATAATTTATAGTTTAGTCTCCAGTACTGACTTCTCATAAATTCTTTCATTAAAAAAAATTCTTTAATCTCTTAAAGGCTATTTCCACAACAGCAGAAAACAGGTTCACAATCCTTCTAGTCTAACTTCTGAAAGATCAATTCAGCAGCTGAATTGTAACACACATCTTCAATCAGAATCGCTCCTATCTAGACCCCCCCGCCATGCGCATGATCCCCCAACCATTTCTCCTTCTCTAAAGAGCTTCAGTTCAAAACCCAGGAATTCTTTCACTTCCACTACACCCATATCCCAGGGACCACACTTTTATGTTCCTCAGAAATAACGTCTCTTCTCTCTTCAAACTTTTAGATCTCAAAAACACACTTCTTCCATCTCCCTCTCATACCAGTCACTGCCCCCAATCCCACCCCTGCAGTTGCAGCTGTGTCCCTGTCTTCCCAAAGGCCCAACCAATATCACACAGCATTTACCACAACCCAACTCCTCCCTCCCCTAATTTATCCCCCAACACTGCAAACCAATATTACACCCCCGGCTTTCTGCATTTTACTCCTTTCCCTTATTTTTCGTCTTCACCCCCCCTCATCTCTATTCCCCCTGCCTCTGCCCCTTTCTCCCCATCCTCTGCTCATTTTCCTCTCCTTATTTAGAAACTCCTTTTTGCTCTCCCAACCACTACCCTAGAATGCCCAGCACTCCACCCTCTTTAGCAAACCCAGCCCTCTTCCCCCAGCTCGTTTAGAGACACTGCTGCTTCTCCCTTCCAGGTCCCCTACTGCAGTCAACCCACTCCTTTCTCTGTCCACCCACCTTCCCCCAACCCCCAGATCCAAGATTCCCTGATTCTTTACCCCTTCCTCGGGGCTCTAGTACTCAGCTCACCATCAGTATTCTTCAGGACTCTTCCCCCGATTTCTCCCTTATTTTTAAGGATGTCACCCGTCTTACGGGGCCTCAGTAGCTCCCGGGAGCCCCGTTCTCTTGCGGAGCCTGACCAACACCACCCACAGTCGCTTAAACGCAAACGCCGGTCCTCTGCCACCTTAAGAGCTGCGCCCCCTCCTCATCCGCCCCCGCTACTCCAGCTCCTGACGTCGGCTTTCCTGGTGTCCCCTCGCCGACCCCGAGCGACGAGCTCCACGACGTGCAGCCTCTAAGTCAGTGACACCTTCGGCTCACACCGGACGCCCCCACCTCTCGGACAGGCGCCTCTGGTCCCCACACCAGCGCCTCTTCAAACCTTCGACCAGCATCTTCTCCTTCGGACTCACAGCCCCTCAGATTCCCGCCCGGCTCCCTTCCCCTTGCTCCGGCACCTCCTCAGGCCCGCGCCTGGCCCCTCCGGCCGCCCGCGCCCCGCAGCCCCCGCCCGGCCCGCCCCCGACGCCCCGCTTACCGTTCTGAGCGGCGCCTGGCCCTGGGAGGAGGGAGCCAGAGACCAGCAGCAGCGAGAGGGCCAGGGCGCTGGGGAGCGATGAACCCGACATCCTCCCTAGCAGAAGACCCAACAGCGAATGGGCCGGGGCCAGAGCCGGGGCCGGGGAAGGGAGGGGAGGGAGGGAGGGGGCGGGCGAGCGCGCGAGGGAGTGAGCGAGGGAGGCCGCCTCTGCTCTGCTCCGTCCTTCCCCGTCCTCCTCCTACCGCCGCAGCGCCCAAGCCTCGCGAGACCTTCGCTCCAGGCCGTGGGCGGCTGAGGAGCCACAGCTGCAAGGCTCGCGAGAAGAGGCGGCCTCTACGGATGCGCCCGCCCCTCGGACTCGGCGTCTCCGCCCCTGCAGAGGCTGATTGGCCTAGCGCAAGGTAGGTCACGTGCCAAGGCGATTCTGGCCACGTGACGGGGCGAGGCGGAGCTCCGCCCGCTTTTTGGGCAGTGCGGAACCGAGATTTCCCGCGTTCTGTTTACTGTTCCATGGAACGGGAGCGCCCATAAATAAGAGGAAGCCTTGGTAACACGGTGTGTTTCCTCCACCCGTCCTGCCTGTCATTTGTTAGAGCTCTTGACTGCAGAATTGGACACACCACGCCCTATTTTCCGCCTGCCTCATTGTCCCCTATCCTGCTGTTTCTTCCTTCTGGACTTTGCCCACAGATCTCTAATGGTGTCTGGCCCCAACCTCCTCCTGTCGTCTGCTGTTTTTTCCTTCCAGACAAAGTGATGTGCTCCCTGTGCCCGCTATTACCTTGTGCTTTCCTGCCTCGACATCTCCCTCTGCCTGAATGTCCTCCTTTTCCTCCCCTGCCTGCTCCCTCCCCCCCATTTTGGCCTTATTTTAGCTTCAAAGACTCTCAGGGCCTGAAGTTCAACTAGCCTAATTGCATGTCGATAAGACACAATTGTACAAGGAAGTCATCGTGTATCAATTTATGTAACGACTCCTCAGAAGCATTTTAGTACAGTCAGCATTTATTGAATACACGCTGTATAGCGGGCGCATGGTGAAACCCACATGAATAGGTAGGCTTTCATGGAGAAGACTGAGGAAGGGGCAAATGACACTTAGGAAAGGAGCCAGCAAAGCACTCTGGAGGTTGATTGGCAATGTGGTTACTACCATTTGCGTGGAAGTTTGGGAAATGCCTTTTTTTAGAGTATTTTTTGTGTGCTGCTCTCAGGTCTGGTGGTTGGCAAAGGAGTTTATAGGCTTAGCTCATCCCTGACTCCCAGCAGACATCTTGGAGAGTGTCTGGGGAGTGAACCTCTGAGGAGCCAAGAAAACAGTCCTGGTGACCTAGCTTGATTTAAAGAGAGGGCTTGGAGAATATGGGGGAAAGAGACTCTCACAATCTCTTTCAAGCTAACATAGTCTTGAGCTTTCAACAGGAACTGGGCAGTTGGTGGTTCCAGAGCAAATTTTCTAGCAAGGGCCAGCACTACAACTATGGCATGTTGATGGAAGTGAAAACTGTATCCTTCAAGACCTCAGGTAGGTGAGTGACACAAAGATCGGCATGTATCTTCATCTGGACAAAGGCCGTTCTGCAGATAGCCTTGTAAGGAGGGCTACAGGACCACCTGTGGAGGGACCTAGATTTTCAGTTGATGGAAGCTTTGGTTGGATGCAGCCATTCTGCCTTGTTTGATCCCTGTTTGATCCTTACAACAAGGGATTCTTACAAAATGATTATGCTCTTTTTGTGGGCAGAGAAACTGATGCTAAGAGAAGATATGACCTGCTCAGAGTCTTGAAATGTTTGTGTTAGTCATTAATGCCAAACAGTCCAGTTTGCCTGCTGCTAGGCTCATGGTAGGAGGGCACTTCCTTGCCACCTTAAAGTTGGAAGTGGCATGTGCCTTGCTTCAGCCAGTGAAATGTGTGAAATGACACATATCATCTCCAAGCAGAAGCTTTTCATTCCCAGTTTAGATACTGTCACCTACTTTTTTTTTCTTGGTAGTGATCACTGATCACAATGATGAAAGCACATGACACAATGAACCTTGTGTCAGCATGGGTCCCTGAGTTAGCACAATAACCTGAGCTCTTCTGCCAACAGAACAGGTAGCATCTGCTAAATTAAGCTACTGAGATACAGGGGTATTTGTTCCTACAGCATAACCTAGACTATTCTGGTTAGGAGAAGATGAAATTCAAATCCACAACACCGTTGACATTACCATCTACTACCTATGTCACCTTAAGCAAGTGATCTAATCTCTCTGGATCTAATTTTTATGTCAAATGGGGCTAATGATAATTCCTGCCTCATAAAATTAGAAGAGGAATAAATGAGTAAATCTAGGTGCAATTTTAGAACCATTTCTGATGCATAGTAAACACTCAGATGTTGATGATGATGTTGCTACTACAATTCTGACTCCAGGCGTGATTCTTCCCCCTATGTCATGCTTACGAAAAGTGATACAAGAAGAAAATTTTTAAGTATGGGTTTTACCATTTAACTCTCAAACTGCAGTTATGAGGAACCCTTTTACCCAGGAGAAAATGTCACCAAATCCTATATGATGGTAACTGTACTTTTAGTCCCCTTTTGTTGAGAAGATACACAAGAACTAAAACCTTCAAGTAATTCAGTCACTTCTTTAAACAAATTTAGGAATTTGAATTTTCATTGTTGTTCCAGATTTACATACACTTTTAAAAATCTCTCTGCAAGTAAGTGCTGCTGTGCCAGAGGATGGCTGAGCTCTTTGCAATACCTCATACGAGCCCTAGGGGTCCTCAGAGCTCAGGCTGAGACACATTTTCCTGGCCTCCAGGGGGGTCGGCTTTGCAGTGTCGATCGCGCCCCCTGGTGGGAAGACCTGTAATGCGGCATTCCTGATTGAGGGGCTTCGCGTGGATTGGTTTGGTGAGCTGTAGGAAGAGTGTGTAGGGGGAGATAACCTTGGCTTGATCTTTTCTGCCCAAGTGTCAGGAAGTAACACACTTCCGCATACCTTACTGTGCCTGACTAGACCGCCAACTTTAAATATTTACACTAAGAGTCCCCTACCTCCTCTTCCTTTGTGTCTTAACACACCTTGGCCAGTAGGGTAAGAACAAGATTGTGAGGTCGAAATCCCGGCCAATGGGATGAGACACAGACATAGGTCTGCGTTAGGCATAAAAGGTGAGAAACCCCCCGGTAGCACCCGCTGGCTGGCTGCTCTTGCTGCCACCAGTTGCCCTTCTGATCAGAAGTAAAGATTCTGACTTGCCAAGACAATTCACAGTGTCTGACTGTTTTCTTAATGGCACCGTGGGTCATTTCTAACAAATGTCAGTAAAAAAAAAACGGTGGTAGCGGTCCTAGAGTTGACCTTAAAGTTACTAATGGTTCCCCCCTCCGTCTTGCAAAGATCCCTGCTCATTTAAAACTTTCTATTCAGATGTACCACCCCACTGATCTTGATTGCTGTCATCTTCTGACCTCCCAGTCAATGTGATCTTTTCCCTGCCCCCTTCCAACTCCTAGCACCATCCTTGTACTCCGTGGGAGAGTTCAACATCCATCCCTGTTGAGTACTCTGGTCTCAATCCTTTCACCTTCTCATTGCCAACAACTTTCTCCCGAACTAAACTACTCCTCTCAAGGTTACACCCTCAACAATTTAATCACCCCCCAAAATGCTCTGTCTTTGAAATATGAAACTATAATACACCACCCAGCCTTTCAGTTCCACTAGTACCCCGTTAGCTATCATTCTTCAACCTCACTGAGACCACCCATCTGCTAATCCCACCAATTTCTCTTTGTCCATTCTTCATTTCTCTCTTGGGTTTAGAGCCCATGATTCATCATCATAATCATTCCTTTGCCCACCTCAATCTCCAACACACTTTCCTGGAAAAACCACAGCCTGACTGAGCACTACAATATGAGATGGGGTTTCATGCCTGCACCTTAGCAGCTGAATGTTGCTGGAGAAAAATCACACAAACAGGCTGAATCACTTCATTTTAAATTCGTGATCTCAGACCTCAAAAGGGTACACAACACTATCCAGCAATCCTGCTCTTTCATATGTGGTTTAAGCATGAATTTGCAACTGCAATGGTCATTTGCAAGAAATGCCTCCTTTCTTTTATTTCTCTAAATCAATTTTTATCTGAGCACCTTTCTGCTGAGGTGACAAGAAATTCCATTTTGGTCTTTATGAGCCTCCATGCTCATATGAAATTCCTGGGATTTTATGCAGCCCAGGACATTCCTTTTCTGTTTGTTTGTTAGGTCAGTGCTGGGTTGTGCTTGAGCAGACCTGCATGACTCCTTGAAGGTGAACGGTTCAGTGCTGCCCCCGCAGCCCCGCCCCACACTACACTCCCTTTCAGCTCTTTGTGATCCATCTGCTCCTTCTCACCTTGGGGCCTTTGCATATTGTGTTCTTTGCCCAAAATGCACAATATCCCGTGCTCTTCATCTGATCTAGTTATCATCATCCTTTAGATGTCAGCTTCAAATTATCCCTCCTAATATGAAAATTAAAACTACAATGATACCACTTCACATACATACACATGTATTTAATACTTTTCTAAAACCTGAAAATACCAAATATCGATGAGGATGTAGAGCAACTGGAACTCTCATACATTGCTAGTACGCATATAAAAATGGCAAAACTACTTGGAAGAACTATTTGGCAGTTTATCATAAAATTAAATATATATCCAATCTATACCCAGCAATTCTACTCCTGTGTCCCCGGTGCTCAAGAGAAGTGAAAATGTATGTCTACAAAATGATTTGCACAAGAATATTCATAGCAGCTTCATTTATAATAGCCAAAACAGGAAATAACTTGAATATTCATCAACAGGTGAATGGATAAACAAACTGTGGAATAGTCAGATAATGGAACATTACTCAGCAAAAAAAAAGAAAATGAGCCATTGATAAATGCAAAAACATAGATGAATCTCAGAAGAATAATGCTGAGCGAAAGAAGTGAGACCAAAAAAAGAGAGTTTATACTGTATGGCTCTACAGAGTTCTGGAATAGGCAAAACAAATCTATATTGACAGAAATCGGATCAGTTTCAGTGGTTTCCTGGGATGGGGGTGGGGGGGATTGACTGGAAGGGACATGAGATAATAATGTTCAGGGGTGATAAAAATGTTCTATAGCTTAATCTGGGCGATATTTACATCGGTGTATACATTTGTCAAAATTCATTGAAATTGCTGGACGCAGTGGTGCATGCCTGTAATCCCCGCAATGGAGAAGGCTGAGGCAGGAAGATCACTTGAGGCCAGGAGTTCGAGGCTGCAGTGAGGTATGATTGTGCCACTGCACTCCAGCCTGGGTGACAGTGAGACACCAGCTCGAAAAAACAAACAAACCTAATTGAAATCATACTTCAGTTTAAAAACAAAAACAAAAACAAAATCATCTCATTGCCAGAGAATCCTTTTCTGGGCTGCATAACTCAGTTAAACTTCGCTCTTAAATACATTCGTTGCTTCATGTACCTCTTCTTCACAGATCTTATCACAGCTGGGATTTTACACTTATTTGTGTGGTTATTTGACTTGCATTCAGATCTTTCTCTAGGCCCCCAGGAGGAAGGAGCCATCTGTACTGCTATCACTGTTTCTCCAGCACCTAACACAGAGCCTGGCGCAGAGGAAGCCCACAGCAAGACTTGGAATCGGAAACTCCTGATTCTCGTTCAGTGCTCCTTCCACTCTACCACTCTGATGATGGAGACAAGGTCTGCCTCCAGGCCGAGCTCTAATCCCATTTGCTCTAGGAAGCCTCCTCTATTCACCATTCATTCCTCACTCGTTTCACGAATCTTGACTGCCTACTCCGTGCAGGAGTATGGGTATACAATGGTGATGGGGAACATGGACATTGAACAATAATGACACAATTACTTAATTATAATTTAGGTCCATGCTAAAAGTAAACATATCGATGCTAAGAGAGTATGTCACAGGGAAACCTGAGTCTAGGGTGGGAGGAGTGGGCAAGAAAAGCTCCTGGAGACAGGGACCATGAAGCTGTGCTCTGAAGGATGCTTAAGAGTTAAGCAGGCAAAAATGGGGCAGACATAGGCCTATGTTCCAGGCAGATGTGAAGGGTCTGAAGCTGGAAGGAGCTTGTCAGGGTCTGCAGAGGAGTCTGGTGTGCCTAGAGCTCAGAGAGCAAGGGGGAAGGGGTGCAAAGAGAGGCTGAAGCTGCAGGAGAGGCATTGGGGCAGGATCAGGCAGTGCCTTGAGGACCACATCAAGAATTTGAGATTTTGATCACCTGTGAGAAGACTCTTAGGTTCCTTGATAAAAACTAGTCCAGAACCTCCTTAGTTGGCAATGAAGGAAATCTGTCCATAAGTAACATGTATTGAAGCAGAGTGAACAAACTGTGCTAGCTCTAAGCCTGACCACGTGTTACTCTCCATCATCGTTTCCTTCTGTTAATAACATTTTGTTAAGCTGTCCCCTCAAGGCTCAGCTGTGATGCAGGAATTAAGGGAAGGGTCATTCTTCTCTTGGATTAGAACACAAAGGGGCAGGAGCCCTCTTCCCTGAGGCCATGGTGTGGTGACTGCTGTCTCCAAACGGAAAGTGAAGGAAGCACAGAGATCAGAAATCAATGTGGTGGGTTGGGAGGGAGGACTGGTCCTCCCATCACACAAGGAGACTCTCTAGCAATTGCTGGGCTAGATGACCAGCCTCAATGCTTCCTTCCTCCTCCAGATACCTGTAAGCTCCTCTCAGTACCACTGGAAACTGTTACCAAGTCTTGCGTGATGTGTTAACTTTACACATCTCCACATCCAGTCTCCCCATCTAGAACATGAGCTCATATAACAACCTCTTACATGCCACAGCTCTTCACAGCTTACAAATCATTTCCACATTCATTATCCCATTATTTCACTTAGTTATCACAGCAACCTCATTTCATAAATAAGATAACTAGGGCTCAGAAAGGAGAATGACTTGTTCAGGGTACCCAGCTGGCAGGTAACAGAACTTGAATTCGAACCCAAGTCCTTGGAATGTGCTGAGGGTGACCGAGTCACCATGAAGATAATCTCTTGCAATGACCTTCCTTGAACAGCCTGAGTCTTTTCTGAGGATAAAGCACTCTTCTTGGGCAAGCTCTCCATTCAAGGTCTGCTGAGGTTGGTATAACATTGGTTCACCTCCGGGCCAGGAATTTGGGATGCTCATCATTTCTTCAGGAAGCACCTTGGTACCATCTCCACTCTGATCACCAATGCACAAATGGGGCAGGGCAACTCAACAGCTGAGTTAGGCTCTCCCCATTGTTGTGGTTGGGGTTTTAGGGGCTGATACATAACACCCTTTTAATCCCCGCTCAAATTTGGAAACAATTGAGGGACACACACGGGAGTCAGACACATAGAGATCAAAATATCACCTTTATAAAGGAGATGTTGGAGAACATGGCTTAGTCAGCTGGCCACATGAGCTTGCTAACACTTTGCCCCTGAATTTGGGAGACTTATCCATTTAGAGAGACTGGCAGTGCAGGAAAACCACAAGTCTCCCACTACCACTGGAAAACTTAGGGCACCATGAAGAAACAGATCCAAGCGCCTGCTTTCTGTAGGTGGCAGGTCTCAAGCTTGCTCAAGTCCTTCTGCCCCGTGTGCCCACCAGATAACTCACTCCTGAGCCCACGGGGAGAGGCGAGTAAAAAGAGGCCACAAATGTTAAAATAATGAAATGATTCTCTGCCCTGGCTACACATTAGAACCAACTGGGGAGCTTGAAAACAGTATCAGTGCCAAAATGGATATATACACCAATGCCCAGGTCCCCTAGAGATTTCAATTCAATTGATGTGGTGTAAGGCCCAACTTCCGTAGCAGAGTAATGGACTGGAATGTGCGGTAATACACTGCTTCTTGAACTTCGATGCACATTAGATCATCTGGGGAACTTTAAAGAAAATCCCAATACTTAGACCGCAACAATTAAGCCAGAATCTCTAGAGGGAGGACCCAGGCATCAGTATATTTTTAAGATTTCCCAGGTGATTCCAACATGCAGCCAAAATTAATAACAGGTACTCAAATATTTTACTGTTATTGTTTCACATTTGTGCAGCAGAATCACAAGGAAGGCTTGTTAAAAGACAGGTTGCTGGGCCCGGCCCTCAGAATTTTCAGTAGGTTTGGGTTCGGGCCTGAGAATTTGTATTTCTAATAAGCTCCCAGGTGATGCTGACGCCGCTGGTTTGGAGACCACACTTGGAAGCCTGTCTTCTACAGGGCATGCCCAGAGTGTTTCCTTCATCAGCTCCCTCAGCCACGGTGAGACCGGATGTGATCACTTTTGCTCCTGAAGGTCCATGGAAAAATAATTATGCCAAAATCAGTCAGATTGGCCCACATGGTGTTTTAAAGAGGATGAATAATTCTGATTTTAAAAGAGAGTTTTCCACGTTGTGGCTTGTGCCAGAATGCCCAAGATGCTCTCCAGGTTGGTGATCTCCCTCCCGCAGTTGGGAAACTCCTTTCTGGTTTTTACCAAGTTATGGTTGCTTATGGTTGTAACAGAGGTGTCTTCTGAATGTTGACCCTTCCTCCTGAGAACACACTGATCCACAATTCTTGCAAGTGCCCGTCTCCCTGTTTAGTTCAGGGGTCATTGCCAGCCTCAAACCAGGCTATTCAGAAGCCCTGGAAAAACTCTGGATTAAAATTTAGGAGAGAGAATCGGTTTTTCTTTTCTCAGTGACACAAGGTCTGAGATGTGAGACTTGAGGGGAAATGATGTGAAATGATGATGCCACTGCGCTCCAGCCTGGGTGTCCTCTCTGCTGTGAGCTCCTCGAGGACAGGGGATTGCTTACTGTCACTGATAGATTTACCAGTGTCGAGCATAGTAACTGGCACAAAGTAGGGCAGCAGTAAATATTGCAGACAGTTATAATGAAGTCTAATTGACATACAAGAAACTGCACATATTTAAAGTATATAATTTGATACATTTTGACATATTTATATACTCTAATTTATAGTCAGAGATTGTCAGATTGGATTAAAAAAAATAAAACCCAACTATATGCTGTCTACTGTAAGAAAGCTCTTTCAAACAGGAAGCCACAGATAGATTTAACGTAAGAGAATCAGCAAGATATCCCATGCAGACACGAATTAAAGGAAAGCTGGAATGGCTATGTTAATATCAAAGTAGATTTCATAAGAAGAAATATTATCAGGGAATAATGGAGATATTACATAATGATAATGAGGTCAAGCCACCAAAAACATGTAACTGTCTGTAATGGTATTAATACATATGTGATGATAGAGCTTCATAACACATGAAGCAAAAACTGAAAGATGAAATAGAAAAGTCCACAATGATAGCTGGATATTTAAGTTCTCTAATTTTTGTAGAAACAGGGTCTTGCTATATTGCCCAGGCTGGTCTCAAACTCCTGGCCTCAAGTGATCCTCCCGCATCAGCTTCCCAAACTGCTGTGATTACAGGTATGAGCCACCATGCATGGGCTCAAGTCTTTTTTTTTTTTTTAATGTGGAAAACACTGTTGGTTGTCTGCCCAATATTTTTTCTCCTTTTCTTTATTACTGTAAGAACTTCACTTTTTTTCCCCTCCAGAGAGGGAAGGGTAATATGCTCAGCTGAAAAAATGCTTTTCTCTTCAGATTCTCGTCTCCTCAGGATGACTGTATGACTCATCTAATTCTAGCTAATGAGATACAGGCAAAAATTTCTGAGTGGGGCCTCAGAAAATTCTTTTTAATGGGAGTAAATTTGGTTTTTATACTTCTTCCTTCTTGCTGAGAAAAGAGATTTAATGCTTGGAGTTACTACAGCTATCTTTGAAGGGAGGATGAAGACCGGATGTTAGAATGGCAGAACTGGGAAGAGAAGATGCCCGGGAACTTCACGACATCCCTGAGCTGCTAACCCAGCTGTGAAACGCCTATAACCAGCCTGTCTGTGATGCGAGAAAAACAACACTGTATTTAAGGTGCCATTAGTTGCGTTATCAGAGAATGCATCAAGAATCCAACATCTTCTGCTTCCTTTTCCCCTTCATTTTGCTTGGTGATGCCCTCAAGATCCTTCCTCCTACAACGTATGTGAGATAGAAGCTTTCTCAGCCTGTGCTTGTCTGAAGGGTCCTTACTTTGTTCTCAAACTCGATTGGTAGTTTGGATGAATATACAATGCTAGCTTGAAAATCATTTTCCCACTGGGCGCGCTGGCTCAGGCCCGTGATCCCTGCACTTTGGGAGGCCGAGGTGAGAGGATTGTTGAGGCCAGGAGTCCAAGACCAGCCTGAGCAAGAGTGAGACCCATCTCTACAAAAAATAGAAAAAGTTAGCTAGGTGTGGTGGTGCATGCCTGTAGTCCCAGTTACTGGGGAGGCTGAGGCAAGAGGATCGCTTGAGCCCAGGAGCTCGAGGTTGCCGTGAGCTATGATGACACCACAGCACTCTAGCCCGGGTGACAGAGCAAGAGTCTGTCTCAAAAAGAAAAAAAAAAAGAAAAGAAAATTATTTTCCCTCAGAACTGTTAAGGCATTGCTCCATTTCCTTCTGGCACTTAATGTTACTAATGAAAGGTCCACTAGTCATTTGATTTTCCGCCAATGCAAGTGGCTTTTTTTTAAGTGGCTTTTGGAAGCTTTGAAAAACAGCACTTTATTTTTGGTGTTCTGAAATTTCATAATGATATGTCAAGGTGTAGGTCTTTTTCATTCTTTATGCTCAATACTTGCTGGGATCTTTTAATCTGAAAACTACTGTCTTTTTCCTGCTTGGGATAAATTCCGACCTCCTGTGTTCTTTTTTTTTTTTCTTTCTTTCTTTCTGAATATGTGACTTTCTGGACTGATTCTCTCTTATCTCTCCTCATATTTCCCATCCCTTTTGCTTTTTGCTCTGTTCTAGGAGAGTTCCTTTATCTCCCTATTCATCTATTACATTTCTAACTTCAGCAATTAGACTTAAAATTCCTAGAGCAGTTTCTTATTCCATGATGTTACTTTATAATAGCAATCCATACCTGTTTTATGGATACATTATCTTTTTTAAATCTCTCTGGAAATATAGTTGTTGGTAAAGGTTTTCTGTTTTCTACGTTCCTTATTCCTCTTGGGCCAATTTTTTAAATACATATTTTTCATCATGATATTTTCCTCTTTTATTGTAGTACAATTGTCTATATTTGCCTTTTTATATTTTTCTGGGTAGCTGGTATGAGTTTCCTGTGTGCCGCATGAATCTGGGTCTGTTTTTCCGTTTCGTATTTCCCCAAAGCAAAAGGCTGACCAGAGGTTCCAGCCATAAGGCCGAGGTTTGTTACTCTAGCAAGACTGGGCTTGGAGTTGAATTTTAGAATTGTGGGGGAGAGTACCTCAAAAGAAGAGGTTTTTCTTCTGAGGTAAAGTTTGCCCAACTAGCAAACTATATTCTCTGTCTTTTCTTCCCTCCTTCCTTCCTTTTCTTTCTTTCTTGAGACAGGGTCTTGCTCTGATGCCCAGGCTGGTGTACGGTGGCGCAAGCATGGCTCGCCACAGCCTGGAACTCCTGGGCTCAAGGGAGCCTCCCTCCTCAGCCTCCTAAAGTGCTGGTACTACAGGTGTGAGCCACTGGGCCTGTCCACGACCTTTATTCTCCACGCTTAATCCCTTCTGGCTGAGCTGTACATGAGTAGAGAGAGCAAGTGGAGTGATCTAAGGAGGACGCTTGGGACATCGTTTATAGAAAGACTTCTGCTTAGTGTCCACGCCCCTTCGTCCGTAACTCTTGTCTCTCCTGCCGACTCCTGGGCTCTGCTGGGCGTATCCACCCCTCCTTAGCTCCTTCACTTGTTCTGGACAGTGGGCCCATTTCTATGTTTCATCCATCAGTAGCTCCTCTCTGCTCACTGTTTTCCAGAAATCTTGGAAAGTCTCTTGTTTGGGGATAGTCTACTCTCTTTCCGCTTGCTGTGTTAGGTTCGTTTTCTGTTGCTGTCCTTCTAATGGGGTTTCAGGAGGGAGAGAAGACAAATGTGTGCTTGGTCCACCATCTTTGCTAATATTTTAATTTTTTTTTTTGTTTTTACTTTTTTTCCCTATATAGGCACTTAAGCAACATTAATTTTTTACCTGTCTTCATAAATGAGACTGTTCTATAGTTTTTCCTTTTTCTTTATGTGATCTTTCTTTGGTTTTGGGTTCAGCGTTACGGTAACTCACATCCCACATTCTTCCATGCTCTGTGACAGTTTAAATTCATCCGTACACTGGTTCAAGAACTTACTGCATTATGGTCACCGGTGAATATATTTTAAAGTACAGATTTCATTTATCTTTGTATAACCACTGGAAAAATACAGAAGAATATACATAAGTTAATACATCTGTACAAAGATTGATAAAATTTGTCTCAGAAGGAGTGGGATTAAGGAGAAAATGAGGAGATAATGTTTATTTTATACATGTCTATGTTGTTGGATTTCTTTTTTTACAACCACAAAATGTAACTTCTGAAATGAAAAAAAAAAAGTCTTTATTAAAAAATAGATTGCCAGGCCAAATTTTGGAGACTCTAGTTCATCGAGTCTGGAAAAGCCAGGAAATCTATATGTGTTTTCAGAAACATACCCAGGTAATTCTGATGGCAGTCGAGTTTGGAGACCACTGGCATAAATGTTATAGGAATTTTCCTTTCCTTGAAGATGTGAAAGTATTTGCCTATAAAACCCTATGGGCTGGAGGTTTAGTGGGGACGGGAAGGGCAGGTGGAGGAAAAGTAGTTCTCTGACATTTTTTTTTACTGTTTGTCTTGTAGGGGATTCATTTTGGAAATTTTCATCATCCTAAACAGAAACTCTGAACCCATGAAACAATAACTTCCTGATCCTTCCTCCCCCAGCTCCTGGTAACCTCTCTGCTACTTTCTATCTCTGTGAATTTGCCTATTCTAGGAACTACATACAAGCGGAACCATAGAATGTTAATAGTTGTCCTTTTGTGTCTGGCTTCTTTCACTTAACATAATATTTTCAAGGTTCATCCAAGTTGTATCAGAATTTCATTCCTTTTAAAGCCTGAATAATATTCCGTTGTATGTATATATCACATTTTGTTTATCCATTCATACATTGTGGGCTGTTTTCACCTGTTGGCTACTGTGAATAAGGCTACTATGAAAATTAGTAGCCATGTATCTGTTTGAGTCTCTGCTTTGGATTCTTTTTGATATACATCTAAAAGTGGAATTACTGGATCATATGGCAATTTTATGTTAAACTTTTTGAGGAATTGCCAAATTGTTTCCTACAGCAGCTGCACCATGTTATTTTATTTTTATTACTTTTTTGTAGAGATGGCATCTCACTGTGTTGCCCAAGCAGTCCTCCTAGCCTCAAGCAGTCCTCCTGCCTCAGTCTCCCAAAGTGCTGGAATTACAGGTGTGAGCCATTGTGCCCAGCCATGCACCAAAACTTCTTATTTCAGTGTTTTTTTTTTATGATAACCATCCTAATGGGTGTGAATTGGTATCTCACTGTGGTTTTGATTTGCATTTCAATGGCTAGTGATATTGAACATCTCTTCATGTGTTTATTGTCTTCGGAGAAATTTCTATTCAAGTCCTTTGCCCATTTTTGAATTGAGTTGTTTGGGTTTTGTTATTGAGTTATAAGGGTTTCTCTATTTTTTATGGATCTTATTTATTATGCTGTCTTTCCTGAATTCCTAAGATACGTACATGTGATCTTCCAGATTTGTGCTGTCCAATATGGTAGGCACTAGCTAGCCACAGGTGATTATTGGAATTTAAACTTTAGTTAATTAAAATGAAATAAATTTAAAATTCATATCCTCAGTGGCAATAGCCACCTTTCAGGTTGTCAGTAGTCACTTGTGGCCAGTGACTGCCATACTGGGCAGCACAGAATGAACATACATCTCATCACAGAAGGTTCTATGGAACAATACTGTTCTAGATCTACCTTCCACATGTCTTATTTTCTTTTCACTAATATTCTGCATCTCTGTTTTTATGGTCTTTATTCTGAAAGATGTCCTTGACTTCGTTCAGACCTTTAATCAGCATTCAACCATACCTGTTACATTATTGACCTCCAATATATAGTTTTAAATTTTATTTGGCAATTAGCTTTATAAATGTCAATCCTCCTTTTGTTTTCCTGTTGCTGCCTTTTTCACAGCAGCATATTTTTCTTTTATAGGTGCAGTTTGCTCTTGATTATCTTCAAGGACACTAATTCACTTTCAAAAAATTATTTTAAGTTTTTCCGTTTCCTGAATTAGCTCTGTTCCCTGCAGGGTTGAATGTCCTATTTGTTCATCTTGGTCTTCCTCTTCCATGCTGTTGGTTTTCCGAAAATGTGTATTGATTCTTAATTGTCCATTCATATTTTGTAAAAGCAAGACTAGGCTGATAGATGGTTCACATTCATCCTCTTAACAATGGAAGCTCCATTTCCACAGCTGGGCTTTCTCCTTAATTTTAAGATTGATGTAGTCTCTCCATGTGTGAAGGTCAGAAACAGACAACTCCCACAGATGCTAAAAAAAAAAAGGTTTACTCTAGAGATGAGTGCTTTATTTCAATCATGGGTGGGGCTGCCTTTCTATTTTTACTTCCTTTCCTCCACTTATATTTTGAATTTACAGAATTGTCTTGGGACTAATCTAATTCTCTGGTCTCAAGACCTGACTAAGAGCCCCCTTCAGGCAGATTTTCCAATTTAATCAGAGAGCAGTAATCACCCTGGGTCAAACGTTGCCACCAGCTGCTCTGTACAGAGAGGAGAGATGATGATGGCTGGCTCCGCTGTTCCGGAGCAGACCTCTAATTTGTTACTCCAAGTTCCACTTCTGCTCCCTGCCTTTGCTGACTCCTTGAAGCTCTTTGAAAGAAAACATCTCTAACATACGTTTCAAATCTCTGCTACATCTACTTAGGATGTGAATTTCTTTGCTGTGCTTTGTCCGCCAATTGACTGATTAGTTGGTTATTATTATTAATATAATTACTTATTAATTAATTGATCTTTGCTTTTGTGGACCTCTGGTGCCTTAGATTGAATTAATCTTCAATTCTTGGTAATCAATTATCATCAATCTACAATGTTCCTCTCTCATTATGATTACTACTATTATTACTATTACTTATTTTGGTCTTCGTGCATGACAAGTCCTCTTTCTTTTGACCAAAACTTTAGTCAGACTCCTCTGAGCCCTCTGCTTAACTGGCCTGACCTTGGACTTTCCTCTGTCCTTACAGAATCCAGTTTGAACAAGAATCCTGCTAAGTCAGTTTAGTGAGAATCCTCCATCCTTGGCCTCTGACCCTCTGGCCTGCCTTCAGCAAGAATTCTCTTGAGTCCATCTAGCAAGAATCCCCTGACCCCTGGTGTTTCCTCTGAGTAATTTGCCATTCCCTGACCACCACCGCTGCAACCCTGCTCCTTGGTTATAAATTCCCGCTCGTCCTTGTTGGAGTCAGAGTTGCGGCTACTCTCTGTCCCCTATGGCAAGACCCCACACAGTGGTCCTTCTACCAACACCATGGCAGCCCTTGAACAGTGTCCGCTGCCATCTTTAGTGAGTGTCACCAATCATGTCTTCAGCACGCACCATCTCCACGCCTATTCCTCATCACAGGATGAATGTACTTTGCCTCATGTATGTTTATATTTTTAACTTATATAAATGGTACCTAAAGCCTTGTTCTGTTTCATTTTTCAGTCAACGTGTTTTAAATATATATCCTCGATATCTTATGGATTTCGACTTAATGCTTTGAAATGTACGATCCTACTGTGTGTCTGGAAGGAAGAGAACTGGAGATACTGGGGGCATAGCACTAATGACAAGCATTGGCTGTCCTGGCCAACAAATATTCAGTTTCCTTTTTTTCCCCTCATAAAAAATACACTCCCTCTGTATCTAAGGGAGTTGTCTCAAACATTCCACACGGTCATCCCCACCCTCTGTCCTGGGGATGCACATGTTCCTTGCTTTGGTCCCAATTTCCTGCTCCAGGAGTAGCTACCTTGTCCTGTTTTCCTCATTGTTCCCCTGGCTTTACCATCTGGAAGGTCCTTTCTTCTCCGTTATCTGAAGTAAGCTTTGCCCATTTCCTGCTCATTGACGGTTGGGGGCCCTAGGGTCATTTAAAGACTCAAAGGGTCACAGATTTTTAAAATTTTACACTCATGATTTCTTTGGCAATGCAATGCTCTTTTAAAATTTAGTAGCTTTCTTATTTATTTGATTCTAGTCAGTTCCATGTGGCAGAGCCCATCTATATTTTCTAGACATTCTTCTTGGATTTGCTGTATTTCTTCCTCAATCCATCCCCACTCCTTCCCCTTCACGTAACTGCATGTAAGGTACTGAACTCACCGGGCTGTGTGGAAGAGCAGCACACTTAGTCCCTTTTTCCAGAGCCGTTTTGTCAAATTAAAAGGAATTATTGAATATCTCATCCTTAGTTGATGTTCGCTTTGAGACATCTTCATCCATTCAGAGGTTTTTATCAATGGATGAAATGGCCATAAACGTAATTTGATCATTGCTGAAAGGCTGAAATTTTCATTGGTCTTTGTCCTTCAAAATCCTTCTCATTCTTTCTTTTACCTGTCAGGGTTGAGAAGCAGTTATTCTCAGCTTCCAACTGGGCAAGACTCCAAATTTTCTAGTCCCTTTCAACTTCTTTCCACTCTTACTCGGAAACTTGCCAATTATTTTCTGCACTTACATCAAATGCAGTCAAAAGAAACTAATGCTCACTACTGTCTTCCTTTCCCCTAGGCTTAAAGTTTATTAGGTACGAGATCTACCTTCCAATATTTTGCCACTGCATGACATGAATCACCATCCTTTCAACACTTGCTACCAGTGTCCTTGCCACCTGGTGACCAGCTCGCAAGCTGCTGCCACATATTTTAGCTTATATTATTATGGTAGGACCCCACTTCTGTATCAATCAGGATAGAATACTTTGTGCTGTGGTGACAAACAACCATTAGGTCTTAATGGCTTAACAAGACAAAGGAGTATTTCTCGGTCATTGCAAGTCAGCCATAGTCTCCACTCGTCCTAGCCACTCAGGAGCCCAAGTCGATGGAATCACCCCACGGAAGGGAAAGAAAATGTGGTAAACTGCACACTGGCTTTTAAAGCTTCTGCTCAGAAGTGATACTCGTCACTTACATTTCATCGACTAAGCAAGTCATATGGCCAAATCTAACTTCAAGGGGGCAGGCAAGTGGGTACATGGCCACTTATCATAGCCATGTATCCAGGAGGAGAACCAGAAATATTTGTGGAATTGTACTATCTCACATGATTTGCCCATTTTTATTGGGGGTCCTGTCTTTTTCTTGTTGATTGTTACAGTTCCTTATAGGGTCTAGAAGACATTACATACTCCCTCATCAGTTTTAAACGTTGAAAATATCTTCTCTCCCTCACTTATCTGTGTCAGTGGTGTACTTCACTGAGCAGAAGTCCTTTATGTTGATGTAGGTCAATTCGTCAATTTTTTCCAGATGAAAGCTTTTGCTTTTGGGATTTCGTTTAAAAAATCTTTCCCCCAACTGAAGGTCACAAACAGTGATTATATACATTCTTCTGTTAACTATGTATTTTACCTTCTACATTTAAATTTTAATCCATCTACAGTTCACCTTTATTTAAAAGCATGAGGTAGACATTTATTTTAATCCATAAAATGAGCCAATAGTCTCAATATCATCAACTATAAAATTAATATTTTTTCTATGGGTTATGATTCCATCTTTATCATATTTCAAATTCATGAAATCTGTTTCTGCTCCACTGGTTTATTTGTTTGTTCCAACCTTTTTTTTCTTTTTTTTTTTTTTGAGATAGGGTCTCGCTCTGTGGCCCAGGCTGGAGTACAGTGGCATCATCATAGCTGACTACAACCTCAAATTCCTGGGGTCATGTTGTCCTCCTGCCTCAGCCTCCTGAATAGCTGGGACCACAGGCACATGCCACCATGCCCAGCTAATTTTTCTATTTTTTTGTAGAAATGGGGTCTCACCACATTGCTCAGGCTAGTCTCAAACTCCTGGCCTCAAGCAATCCTCCTACCTCAGCCTCCCAAAGTGCTAGGATTACAGATGTGAGCCATGGTGCCTGGCCCCAATTCTTTTTGGTACAGAACTATGGTTTTGTAGAATATCTTTGCTTTGTAGAGAATCTTTGCTCTCCTTCAAAGTTGTCTTAATCTGTGAATTTCTATTCTCTCCTATACATTTCAGAATATTTTGTTAAGTTTAAAAACTTTTTCCATTGAAATTCTACTAAATAGGTAGATTATTTAGAAAGACAATTATCATCTTTGTGACATTAAAATTTCCCATTCTTTAACATAGTACGTCTCTCCATATGTCCTGATTTTTACTTATGTCTTTAATAAGGGTTTTTAAGTTTTTCTTATACATTCTTTGATAGGTTAATTTCTATTGTTAAAATAATTAATTGGGAGGCCATTAGGCTAAGACAGCTCCAATGACTTAGGTTTTTACATAAAGAAACCAAAACCCAATTCCATAAACGATAAAACAACACTCAAGCTTAACCAATCAGAAACCATCAACTAACCTCTAACCAGGGACTTCCCATTTAACCCATCAAATATTTTGTTTGTCTTGCATTCCTGAGCACCTTGTAAACTTTCTCCCTCACACGCCCTCAGTGGGGTGTGGAGAGCTGAACTGCTTCGTAATTGGTGTTGATGGATCATGGATGGCTGAATGCCCAAATAAACTCATATAAATGTTAATGTGCCTAAGTTTATCTTTTAACACTATAGAGTATACAACTTTTTTGCTACTGTGAATGGTATCTCATTTTATATTACATTTTCTAGTTGGTAATATCTGATGTAGATGAATGCTACTGAATTTTAAATTTTTTAAATATTGCAACTGTGCTTATTTATTTTGAAAAAGTTGTCTGACTTTCTGTTGAGTCTTCTGTGCATATGACCATACCTGTCATTTGAACGTAATGACAGCTTTGCCTCTTTCCACAGCTTAAATCTCCCTCTTCACTTGTTCATTTGTCTCACTATAGTGCCCAGGTTGAATAGCGGTGGGATCTTGTTCATCTTTGGCTTGTCTGTGATTTTGAAGGCTGTGTGCCTTCATCAAGCATCACATTTTTTATTGAGGTGTAAGTGTTCCATGCACTGAAATTCACAGACCTTCCATGAACTATCTACTCCTTTCTGCTGGACACAGAGCAGCTCCTTCCCCTCAGAAAGTCACCTGTGCCTTTTTACAGTCAATTCCTTCTTCCTTCCAGAAGCAACCGCTATTCTAATTTCTATCATCGTATGTTAGTTTTGCCTGTTCTAGAATTTCATCTAAATGAAATTACAGCAGAATATACTTTGACGTGTCTGTTTTCTCATCAGCATAATATTTTTGAGACTCGTCCTTGTTGTCATTTGCACCAAAAGTTTGTTCCTTTTCATTGTTTAGTAGTATTTCATTGTATGAATACACCAGAGTTTATTTATTCTCCTTTTGATGGGCTTCTGGGTTGTTACCATGTGGGACTGTTATGAATAAACCTGCTATGAACATCCTGATACAAGGCTTTTTGTGGACATGTTTTTATTTCTCTAGGAGAATTGTTGGGTCATATAGATGTATATTTAACTTTTTAAGAAACTCACTACTTTTCCAAAGTGATTGCTTCATTTTACACTCCCATCAGCAATGTATGAGAGTTCTAGCTGTTCCACACCTTCTCCGACATTTAGCGTTGGAAATCTTTTTCATTGTAACTATTCTATCAAGTATGTAGTGGTGACTTATTGTTGTTTTAATTTGCATTTCCCTGATAAATAATGATTTTAGGCACTTTTTTCGTGTACTTATTGGGCATCCATATATCTTCTTTTGTAAAATATCTGGGATTTCCCCATTAAAAATTGTGTTGCCTTTTTATTATTGAATTATAAGAATTCATTATATATTATAGATACAAACCCTTCATTAGGTATATGTGTTGTGAATATTTTCCCTCAGTTGGTAGCTTGCCTATTTATTTTCTTGATGGTGCTTTCTGATGAATAGAAGTTTTTAATTTTGATTAAGTCTAATTTATTAATCTTTTCTTTTATGGTTTATGCTTTCTGGGTCCTCCCTAAGAAAACTTGGCTTCCTCTCAGTGGGTATGTATGGCCATACAGAGTCACATAACGGACATTGGAGATTCAGAAGCGGGAGGGTGGGAAGGATGAAAAATAACCTATCAGGTACAATGTACACTGTTCAGGTGATAGATGCACTAAAAGCCTAGACTTCTCCATTACGCAGTTCATCCATGTAACAAAAAACCTTTTGTACCCCCTAAATCTATTAAAATGAAACTTAAAAAGAAAAGAAAAAAATCTTTGCTTACTCTGAGGTCACGAAGATATTCTTCCAGCACTTCTAGTATCTTTATTATTATTTTGGCTCTTATGTTTAGGTCTATGATCCATCAAGTTGGTTTTTATGTATAGTGTTGGGTAGGATCGAGGTCCTTTATTTCCCACATGGATATTCGATTATCCCAGCACCATTTGTTGAGGATATTTTCCTTTCCCCATTGAATTGCTTTGACACTTTATTAAAAACATCATTTGATTGTATATGTGGAAGTCTGTTTCTGGACTCCCCATTTGATTCCACCGGTTTATTTGACTGTCCTTTCACTAGTAGCCCACTATCACAGTTACAGCTTTGTTTGCCCCAAAATATCTCCATTCTGTCTTCATGTTTTGAAGGGTATCTTTGCTGGATACAGGATTATAGATCTGCAGGTTTTTTTCTTTCAGCATCTTGAAAATGTCATTCAATACCCTTCTAGCTTCTAAAGTTTTTCATGTAAAATTATCAAATCTTACTGTTGCTCCTTTAAAAGTAATGTGTCTTTGTTCTCTGGCTGCTTTTAAGATTTGCTATTTAGCTTTGGCTTTCAGCTATTTGACTAGGAAGTGCTCAGGTATGGTTTTCCTTGCATTTATCCTGCTTGCGTTTTACCAGCATCTTGAATCTGTATGTTGATATCTTTGATCAGTTTGAGAAACTTCTTGATCATTAGCTCTTCTGATTTTGCTTCAGTCTCATTCTCTCTCTCCTCTCTTCTGGGACTCCACGTGCACATATGTCCGAACTTTGATTGTTTCCCACATGTCTCATGTGCTCTGTTCTTTCCAGTCTTTTTTCTCTGTGGCAACATCACAGCTCACAGCAATCTCAAACTCTTGGGCTCAAGTGATCCTCCTGCCTCAGGCTACCAGGTAGCTGGGACTACAGGTGCACACCACCATGCCTGGCTAATTTTCCTATTTATAGTAGAGACGGGGTCTCATCTTGCTCAGAGCTGGTCTTGAACTCCTGACCTCAAGCAATCCTCCCGCCATGGTCTCCCAAAGTACTAGGTTTACAGGTGTGAGCCATTGCACCCAGCCTATATTGACCTTTGAGTTCAAGCCCCCCTCCTTCTAGCAGGATGTTGTCTACTAATTACTGTGAGAGAGGAAATTTCCACTTTGTTGGTCTGTGCCCCTCCACCAGCCTCCTGAGCCACCCGAGCACTCAGCAAATGTTCTGTGGGGAAAATTGACCATGCTTCAAAGGCTCTTTCAATCTGAAGTTCCACATATTTAATTATGAGAAATAATTGGACACTGTATCTTAAAATACTTTTCTGTTTAGTTTTCTTTTTCTGAGATTCCTGTTAAATGGAGTAGGCACTTCTGTTTTTGTCAGAAATATAACTTTTTTACATTTTCTATCTCTATACACTTCCTGATACTTTTGATGTTAGTGTTTTGATGTTAGTGTCTGCCTGATCTTCCAACGCTCTAATTTATGCTTTGGTTGAATACGTTCTGCCATTTACCCCATCTACTGAGTTGTTTGTTTCAACATTTCTAGTTATTTTTAAGTCACTGCTTTCCTGCTTCACCTTTACGGTGTCCTCCCATGTGTCTTGAAGATAGGCACTGTTCTGTGGTAAATTCTTCTTCTGCCAGTCTGTTCCTTTCACTTCTCCCGCTAGTCATTTTTTGGTGGTTATTTTGGCTCTGAGCTCAGATTCCCTTGCAAGTGTCAGCTATCTTGGCCAGTAATGTGTCCTCTGTGGGGACTGGGCTCCGGTTTTGCCTCCTTGGGCAAAGTTATGAGAGGAGTGCTTCAGGGTGTAGAGCCTCTGGGCATCTGTTCCCTGATTGTCACTGCCACAGGTGAGTCAGAGAGCTCTGCCTTCCAGAGAACTTTTTTTTTCCTAATTGAGCCAGGGTCTTGCTGTGTTGCCCAGGCTAGAGTACAGTGGCATCATTGGCTCACTGCAACCTCAAACTCCTGTCCTCAAGCGACCTTCCCACTTCAGCTTCCCCAAGTGCTAGGACAGAGAACATTTCTGAGCTTTTCTCTAGTCACTGCTTTTTCCAAGAGCTGCCTCCCTCTGTGTAGTTGCTTATCCCAACAGAGGTGCAGAAGAGGAAGAAGACACTGCTCGGTGGCTCCCTGCCAGCCTTTGTCTATTGAATCTGTTTTCCACCAGCCAGTTCATCTGACTGCAGAACTGCCTTGAGGTTACCTTGCCAGTTTTGGCTGGTGCTGTGCTGGTGTTTTCTGCCCACAGAGATGAAAGGGCGGGCTACCATCCACCTGGATAATTATGGAGGAGAGAAAAGTGCACAGCTAGAAAGCCCTCCCCCACACTTGTATCATGATATCTGATTCTCTCCACGCTAGATTGCAGTGTTCACCCAGACTGCGACCCATCTGGCTTTTGTTTCTCCAGGGATGTATTCTGGGTATATCACCTGTCTCTCACTTATACAGTGTCTGCAGGGTTGAGTCTGGGGGAGGGAATCTGCAGTCCACTTACTCCAGCATCAAGGTAAGAATCTGAATCCTCATTTGCTTTCCATCTTCTAAAACGTATCCAATATTTCTGATCTGCTAATGGTTCTTCATCTTATTTTATAGCGTATTTCATGTATTGATTATTTTTAAAATGATTTATATATCTTTTCTGTCATTTCAAATGCAAGATCATGTTCTGAAAATGTTACTTTTCTTCTGAAAGCTCTCCTATTTAATATAAGCAGGAGTTCTTGTGTGGCTTTGTAACTTGTATTTCTCATTTGCTCTTTCCCTAGTTTTCCCATCTGTAAAATGGGACTCAGGCTAGGTGACATTTGAGGGTCTTTCCACCTCCCATGTGCTATGACTCTAAGGTTCAGGCCCAATTATTGTTTGGCTCATTTTCTTCTGAACATTCTGCATTAGTTCAGAAATGTGGGTGGTGGCACCACATTCTTCCTGATTTCACTCTGGTCCTGAGTAGTCAGAGAGAAAAATGTAGAGATGAGAAATGATGACTTTCCCCTTAGGAAAAGAAAAAGTGTAAACCATCTACAAAAACCACCCCCACAAAACTGGATAGCCACATGCAGAAGATTGAAACTGGACCCCCACCTCTCACCTCTCACAAAAATCAATTCAAGATGCATAACAGACTTAAACATAAGGCATGAAACCTTAAGAATTCTAAATGAAGATGTTGGGAAGACCCTTTCAGACATCAGCCTAGGCAAGGAATTCTTGAAGAAGAACCCCAAAGCAATCGCCACAGCAACAAAAATAAATAAGTGGGATCTAATCAAATTAAAAAGCTTCTGCACTGCCAAGGAAACTAACAATAGAGCGAATAGACAGCCCACAGAATGGGAAAAAATATTTGCACTCTACACATCTGACAAAGGGCTGATAACCAGAATCTATCTAGAACTCAAAAAAATCAACAAGAAAAAAATCAAACAACCCCATCAACAAATGGGCAAAGGAAATGAACAGAAACTTTTCAAAAGAAGACAGAATAATGGCCAGCAAACATACAAAAAATGCTCAACATCTCTAATCATTAGAGAAATGCAAATCAAAACCACAATGAGACATATCATCTAACCCCGATGAGATTGGCCTCTATCAAAAAATCCCAAAACAACAAATGCTGGCGAGGATGCGGAGAGTCAGGAACACTCTTACACTGCTGGTGGAACTGCAAATTAGTGCAACCTCTGTGGAAAAGAATTT
The DNA here is from genome assembly GCA_004363605.1 of Indri indri. Lineage (NCBI taxonomy): Eukaryota > Metazoa > Chordata > Mammalia > Primates > Indriidae > Indri > Indri indri. The sequence goes on along the minus strand of RJWJ010002072.1, from coordinate 75,293 downwards.
GGAGATACCTCAGAGAGCTAAAAATAGAAATACCATTCGATCCAGCAATAGCACTATTAGGCATCTACCCAAAAGAGCACAAAACATTCTATGATAAAGACATCTGCACCCGAATGTTTATGGCAGCACAATTCACTATCGCAAGGATGTGGAAACAACCCAAGTGCCCGTCAATCCATGAATGGATTATTAAAATTTGGTATATATTTACAATGGAATATTACTCAATCATAAGAAATGACAGTGATCTAGCACCTCTTACACTTTCCTGGATTAAACTTAAGCCCATTATCCAAAGTGAGGCACCACAAGAGCAGAGGAACGGGATCCACTTGTACTCGCCATCAAACTGGTTCTAACTGATCAACACTAGGTTGATCACATGGCAGAAATACTCTCTAGGGATTACGGGGATGGGGGGGCAAATCAACAACTAAGGGGGTGGAAGGGCATGCCTGCAACCCGCACTTGGGTGAGGCAAAGACATAAAGTGTAACTATAATGTTTGTACCCTCACAATACCCTGGAATTAAAAAAAAAAAAAAAATTAAGGACTTTCTGGTAAAAAAAAAAACAAAAAAAAACCTTTCATGTATTTGACTAGTTTAAAGACAAAATATTTTGTATTTCAAAAGTTAAAAGATAAGGCCAGGCGCAGTGGCTCACGCCTGTAATCCTAGCACTCTGGGAGGCCGAGGCGGGCGGATCGTCCTGAGCTCAGGAGTTCGAGACCAGCCTGAGCAAGAGCGAGACCCCATCTCTACCAAAAATAGAAAGAAATTAATTGGACAGCTAAAAATATATATAGAAAAAAAAATTAGCCGGGCATGGTGGCACATGCCTGTAGTCCCAGCTACTCGGGAGGCTGAGACAGTAGGATTGCTCGAGCCCAGGAGTTTGAGGTTGCTGTGAGCTAGGCTGATGCCACGGCACTCGCCCCAGGCAAGAGAGTGAGACTCTGTCTCAAAAAAAAAAAAAAAAAAAGAATATTCCCAGCAAATAGGAAATATAAAAATCAATTATGCTTTAATGTCACTAAAAATATTAGAATTAATAGACTGTTTAATCCCATGTATATTCCCATTTCACTTATTTTCTTGGGCCTGTACCTTTCACATATACTAAATATTATTCTTAGACTGTTTCTTCATCAAAAATATGACATTTTTCTCTTAAAATTAGGAAGAATGTTAAATGCCGAAAGTGTTTTCTTGACCACCTCTTATGTGTTCATGACTGGATTTTTTTTTTAGACCGGTGTCATTCAGTATTTCTACATTGAAGACTGGCAATTTGTTAATGATTATCGACATCCTGTTAGTGTGAAAAAGATTTTTCCTGACCCAAATGGGACCAGATTAGTTTTCATTGATGAAAAAAGTGATGGATTTGTCTACTGTCCAGTAAGTCTAGAAAATTTAGAAACACTTATTTTTTTAAAATGCAATATAAGAAGAAAATGTATCTCATATAAAATTTTCTTTTAAACAGTGCTAAGAATTGTCATACTTCGCTGTCATCTGCATGATACCATGTTTGTGATAGATTTTCATGACTATTTTATGTTAAAACTTTTTCCACTATTCTGTAATTTTTCATAGTGGCAGTCCCAGAGAGATTTTTAATGGGAAAAATAGTTATTATATCCTATACCAGTTTTAACCTTGTCATGTACCGCACAATAATACAGTTATTACAGTGTATCTTCCTCTACATGACTTTTCTCTCCAAATGTGCAGTAAGCATCAGAGGCAGGGGATGTACCCTGTCTTTTCTGCCTACAGTTGCTTTTCTTCTTTCCTTAAAATTCCTGAACACAAGAAGAAGGTATTTTTGTACTGGATGAGTAAAAATGGATGAGCCCATTTTAAAAGTCAGTCACTCCTATTTTTAAACATCCTTAACTTTTTTTGAAAATAGATTTAGAAAAAAGGATATGTGCTTTTAGATCATTTACTATACTTGGACATTATACTGGGAACTACTGTGTTAGACAACACAGCTTCATAGTATTAGTCGTTAATTGCAGGAATTTAATATTCATTCTTATTTTGAAAGGAAGATAGAGTAGGAAGGAAGCAGGTATTTCTCGGTTCCTTATTCAAGATATATACATATATATATCTTGACTTTTATATATATATGTCTGTCTACCTGAGTTCACAGGAATTATATGGATTGATTTTCTAATAGTGTAAATTACTGTAATAGTACTGTCAGCCTCTGTATCTGTGGGTTCCGCATCCACAGATTGAACCAACGCAAAATGTTCAGGGAAAAAAAAAGATGGGTGATTGCATCTGTACTGAACATGAACAGACTTTTGTGTCTCTATCTTCCCTAAACAATACAGTATAATAATTATTTTCATTGTATTAGGTGTTATAAGTAATCTAGAGATGATTTAAAGAGGATGTGCATAGGTTATATATAAATACAAATACTCATTTTATGTAAAGAACTTGAGCATCTGTGGATTCGGATGTCTGTGGGGTGTGTCCTGGAACAAATCCCCCGTGGATACCAAGGGATGATTATTTATGTTTGTTGTAATGCATTTTAGGGAAGTTTTTTGAAATAAAGCATCTCCCATGCAATTTATTTAAATTTCAAATCATGTATGAATTAATTTTTGTCTCTTAATAGCCAGTCTTACTGAATACTCAGTATTACTGAAAAATTTTGAAACACAAATGTGTTCTTAGTTCTGTCATCTTGAGCAGTTTCAACTTTTTTTCTTAACCTGAAGCTTTGTGTCTAGACTTGTCGTTTCTCCTACAAATTTACCAAATTTTAGATCAAACCTTTGATTTGCCAAATAACTATAGTTTTTTTTCAAGCCAGACCTAGTATAGGAATGGGAAAAGAAACTTTCTTCCCTTTGTGGTTGGAGTGATGTTAGGTTGCATATGAATTGGTACGCTATACCAGCTAAGGCTGCAAACAGGCTCCTACCAAGGTAAATGTTAATGATTTAAGTACAGACTTGGGGCAAATCTGTAAATTTTATTTTGTAGGTTAATGATGCTACCTATGAGATTCCAGATTTTTCACCAACCATTAAAGGTGTTCTTTGGGAAAACTGGCCAATGGATAAAGGTGTATTTATCGCTTACGATGATGATAAGGTGTATACTTATGTCTTTCACAAGGACACTATACAAGGTACTTAATCACTTTTTCATATATTTGTTGATAAATGAATTTCCATTGCAATGAAATTGAAACATTCCTTTCTGATGCTTATGTTAAGTATTAGCTTTCAGCATTAAGATGTCTGTTTTATAACATAGGATCCAAGGTTATTTTGGCCGGTGGCACCAAAGTTCCCTTCTCTCATAAACCTCTGCTGCTATATAATGGAGAGTTGACCTGCCAGACACAGAGTGGAAAAATAAACAGCATCTACCTTAGCACCCACAGCTTTCTTGACAGCTTAAAAGATAAGGGGCCTAATGAACTGAGACAAATGCTGGCACAGACTTTAATGCTAAAAAGGTAGGATTTAAAACACTTCTCTTAAAACTTCTCATTTGCTTTTGTGATTTTTAAAGGTCAAATCCTATTAAATAAATGGAAATAATGTTACTTACCTTGTTTACTTCACTGGATGATCGTGAGGCTCAAATAAGATAAAGGAAGTGCTACTATCAGGTGTTATTGTTACGGGTACTTTATTACAAGAAAAGTCCTTCAGAACAAGAAGGTTTCTAAGCACCCACATAGCCCAGTTATTGTGAAATTCTAATAAACCTAATTATTTCAATAACAATCTTTATTTCATCATAATGAAGTTTGATTTTTGCGTTGCTTGAGATTTCCCTTTCCTCCTGTTTTCTCTTACCTCTTAGGGCCGCTGTGAATTCCTTTGTGGTTCTAATTATTCTGGCCATGTCTTAAATGTTGCTATTTATCGGGGTCCCATGAGCTCCCTACTCTTCTTGCTCTAATTATTATTTCTGAGTGAATCTCTTCTACTTACATGGCTTTAATATCACCCATATGAAGCTGACTCCAAAATCTGGGACTTCACCTTAAATCTGTATTTACAACTGCCTTCCTCTATGTACTTGGTTGTCTTTGAGCTCCTCAAACTTGCTCTAAGACTGGACACATTGTCTTCTCCAGACCTCCATTCCCCTCCCTCCTAATCACACATGCACATGCCCCACACACATGCACACACACATACACACACGCACACATGCACACCTCCGACCCTTTTCTCCTCCTGTATTCCCCATCTTGACTTAGGCTCCACTCGGAATAATGTATGATGTAACCTCTTCCTAACTGCTCTCTCTCCCGAAAGCCTCATGACAATCTAATCTGGTCTCCACACACTTTTGAAAATGTGATCTTGATGCTCTCATTCCCCTGCTCAGGATCTTTCAGTGACTTCCTATTGCCCTTATGAAAAAATCCAAGCTCCTCAGGGACCTTAGCATGACATCCTAGGCACTTGATTTAATACCAGCTCAACTGTCTCCCCTCAACTTCCTCTCTGTTCTGCTGGCTGTTGAATTGTGTATTTTGTGATTCTCCCTGGAATGCCCTTTCCTTATCTCTAAATGATCATGGGAGCCATCATCTCCTGCTCCAGGAAGCCTTCTCTGACTGCCCCCCACCATAGGCAGTCCTGGTTGGGATCTTCCTGATGTGTCGCCTCAGGGCCAGGATGCAGTAGGCACAGTAAGCACTTTGCCACTTACTTCTGTGTGACTGGGCTAGTCTTTAAGGTCTTTAAGCCTCACTTCCCTTATCTATAAAGGAGACATAATAAATAGTACTTAGTGCATAGGGTAATAGGGTAATCCAATGAGAGAATTTATGCGAAAGTCTTAGCACAGAGATTCACATATCAAGCACTCAGTTACCTCTGTCATACCATGTTATTGTCATTTCTTTATTTACCTGTCTCCTCCACTTTCCCCAACTAAGACTGCCTTAAGGACAGTGAATGTGTGTTTGATTTTTGTAACTTGGTTCCAAGCATGTAATAGGAACTCAGTAAATGTGTGTTGGATGGAAAAATGAATAGGTGGATAGATGGATCGACATATTCACTGATGTGGAAGTTTCACAAAAAGTTCAGTTGGCACTTATCTTCATGTTTTAAACCAGAGGTTGGCAGACTTTTTCTGTTACGGGTCAAATGAAAGATATTTGAGGCTCTATAAGGGCCGTAGGGTCTCTGCAACTACTTAGGCTGGCTGCTGTGCCACGAAAGCAGCTGCAGACAACCCACACACCAGTGAGCTGATAAGTGGCTGCGTCCCTCTCGGACTTTACTCACAAGCACAGGCAGCTGACTGGAGTTGACCCACAGCTCATAGTTCGCTGACCTGTTTTAAACTTCCAAATTTATGGTAATAGAGTACTAATTTTATTAGACTTATATGAGAACAAAAATAATTTTCGTCTATCTTTGAAATAAAACAAATAAATAGAATTGTTTAGTTGTTAATTGAGAGGGCTGGTTACGGAGTATAGACTCAAAAGAAATGCAAGAAAAAAACATCTGTATGAGAAAAGAAGAAAGTTTAAATATTTTTTAATTACTTGCAAATGACAAAGGTTAAAAATGCTTTGCAAAATGTATCTAGGGCATGATACTAGATTAAATATAGTCTGAAAATTGCCTAATATGTGGCAGGTAGAGCTCTCTGATTAAATTCATGTACTCAAATTCCAGGTTCTCTGATGCTTGGGATATATGCAGGATTCTGAATGATGGGGCTGCCTGGAATGAGTTGGCCAGAGCTTGTCTACACCACATGGAAGTGGAGTTTGCAATCCGTGTTTATCGGACAATTAGGGAGGTTGGCATAGTGATGTCCTTGGAACAAATAAAGGTAAACAGCATTTTATAAGAAGCATCAGGTTAAGATTTAAATGCTATTTGTTCAAACATTTTAAATTTCTGCAGTTAATCTTACCTAACTCATAAATAAGTGAATTGATAGAACATTGCCACTTCCTACTGAGCAAAATGTTTAGAAAAAAAAAAAGTTAAACCCTTGTATTTCTTCTCATCAAAACTGCTTTTATTTGTAGGGAATAGAGGACTACAATCTTTTGGCAGGACATCTTGCCATGTTTACTAATGATTTCAACCTGGCTCAGGACCTGTACCTTGCATCCAGCTGTCCTGTTGCTGCCCTGGAGGTATGGCAGCAAGTAAGAATGGGAAGAACATGCAAAGGAGGATCACCCCTCTGTACAGTTAAATTTTCTCAGCACAGGCACTGCATGCCTTTCCCTTCCTCGCATTGAAACATTTCAGTTCTGAGTACTCAATAACTTCAAAAATGTTTTCATTATGCATTCTGTAGAGACATAAAAAGCATGGTATTGTATCATTATCAAGTAACTTAAAGTCTACATGTGTCCAAAGAGAACAGATTGTGTAATTTACAAAACATATACAAAGAAAAATAGCCACCAGTCATTGAGTGCTCACATGTGCCAGGCACTTTTCTAAGCACTTGACATATATTAACTCATTTAACTCTCACAACAATCCTGTGACAGAATACTATTATTTTCTCTATTTTCCAGATGGGAAAACTGAGGCTCATTTACCTTTTACTTACCGTATAAAATTCTCATGTGTATTGAGAGGTGTGCTAAGGACTAGCCTACCATGATGAGTTTCCCAGAGGTGAGCATTGCAGGAGAGGGACTAGAAAAAAACGAAGGAGCTTGTTCAAGGGCAGGGAAGAAGGGAGATGTGGCAATATACAACAATGATTAAGAGCATGGACTTTAGAGTCAGACACATCTGGGTTCAAGTCCCAGCTCTCTGTAACCTTGGACAAGTTATTTAAACTTTCTGAGACCTAGATCCCCTTCTTTAAAGTAGAAATAATAATATCTAGGCCACAGAACAGTTGTAAAAATTTAAAAATGAGAATTAGATCAGTTAGCACAGTGTCTGATCAATAGGAAAGACAAAAAAATGGTACCTTTTGTAATTATTGATGTTATTCCACCTGAAACCAGCATTTCTACAACTGTATAAAAGACGTTTTAAAAACATCTGTTACTAATTTCATAACTTTCCTTCTTCAGATTGTTCTTTAGCAAATTTTCATTTTTAAATTATAAGTGAATAATTTTAAGAAAAATTTAAATAATTTTACAGTATTATTTGAGATACTTGGGGATACCCCGAGAAGTTTTTAAAACTTGGACTGGTACTCACTGAAGTAGGAATATGACTGCAATACGTGAGGGCAAAGATGTCATCTTAGCTCTTCTGCATTTAGCTGTGGGTGCTTGTCATGTGCTGCTTGAATTGGAAAGAATTGGAGTTCATGGCTTGAGAAAGGAGACTGATAAGTTATTTAGGTAAAGAGGTCAGAGATAGAGCCCTACTGCCCACCTCTGCCACATACTATCTATGTAACCTTATGTACAAAACTAGCCTCTCTTTGCCTCAATTTCTGAATCTCTAAAATGGGTACAACAAAAGTTTACTGCAAAAGGAGAGTTGTGAAAGGTAAATAAGCTTGTGCCCTAGAACAGTACCTGGCAGAGTATAGCATTTGAAAAATATTAGCTATTATTAATTCTTTATAAATTGTGAATAAAGTAAGAAGTGAACTTTGAAAGATTATTAATGATTAGTTTATATTTGGAATTATGGACCAGACACAGATAAAACACCACAGGAACCATGGAGAAAAACACATTTACATTTTATTTATGTTTGCTATTGTTCGTGTTGTGACATAGCTTCAGATTTTCCAAGAAAATAACCTCAATTCTTATAGCAAAGTGTTTCTCAACTTTTCTTTATTATCACCCCTCTAAAAGGAAAAATTAATTTTAATTTAATTGATTTAAATTTAATTTCTCCCTACTGAGAAAAACCTAAATACTAAGAAATAAGATATTATGAGTAGGATTGACTTTTGGAGGGCCACAAAGCATTGTAATAGCTAAGATTGTTTTGCCCCCCCAAGAATCAATTTTTGCTCCCTTCAGGGCTCTAGTAGCATATTATCCTTGTAAAGATCAAGTTTCATTATTTAAACAAAAAGTCGTTTCAATGCGTTTTATTAAAACTGTCATGATATGATAACTTTGCAAAATAATTTGCTCATTTGAAATTAAGATCTTTCTCTTCTTAACAGATGAGAAGGGATTTACAGCATTGGGACAGTGCTTTACAGCTGGCCAAGCGTTTGGCCCCAGACCAAATACCATTTATATCAAAAGAATATGCTATTCAGCTTGAATTCACGTAAGTCCTCATTTCTGTATGTTTCAAGCACTAGCTAATACTGCATGATATTCAATGCTTGGGTAACAATCCTTTGTAATGCGTAAATAGCTTTCACACATTTCTCCTATCTTTGGAAATTCCATAATCTATTCTGAGAAATTCAGAATTTTCTAGTCCTCTTAATTGCTAGATCATCTTAATTCTTAACAGTCTTGACAGACCATACATTTTTATTTCAATTCTGTGTAAAAGTATAATTTTAGAGACACTCAGGATCCCATTTTAAGTTAACATTCAGCCGTGGTTAGTGCTACCAATGCAAATACCTACAGAGAAAGTAAATGAAAATTTATTTGCAAATATAAGTTCATACATGTTATACAATGGCAACTACATCACAACCAATTTTTTTATATTTATTATAAGATATAATCCAACTTCAAAAATGTTAAAATGTGGGAAAATATCAGTCTCTGTACAAAGGAAATACAGTTCTAACATTTGCTTGTGTAAAAAAAATTTTTTACGTAGTTCTTCATTTTCTTTCTTTCTTTTTTTTTTTTTTCTGAGATAAGGTCTCACTCTGTTCCCCGGGCTAGAGTGCAGTGACATCATCATAGCTCACTGCAGCCTCAAACTCCTGGGCTCAAGTGGTCCTCCTGCCTCAGCCTCCTATGTAGTTGGGACTACAGGTGTTGTACCACCACACTCAGCTAATTTTTCTCAAGTCTGGGAGAGATTTAACTCTCCAGTCTGTGATTAGACTAACGCACTAGATCCATATGAGAGTTTCAAAATAGTAATGAGAGTTAAATTTTCAAAATGAGAGTTAAAATAACAACGTAAAAATAATGAGAGTTCCGACCAGGCACAGTGGCTCACGCCTATAATCCTAGCACTCTGGGAGGCTGAGGCAGGAGGATCGCTTGAGGTCAGGAGTTTGAGACCAGCCTAAGCAAGAGCCAGACCGTCTCTTCTAAAAATAGAAAAAATTAGCCAGGCGTGGTGACACATATCTGTAGTCCCAGCTACTTGGGAGACTGAGGTAGGAGGATCACTCGAGCCCAAGAGTTTGAGGCTGCTGTGAGCTAGGCTGACGCCACGGCACTCTAGCCCGGAAAACACAGCAAGATTCTGTCTCAAAAAAAAAAAAAAAAAAAAGGAGCTCCAAAATCTTAATTTAGCGTCTCCTAATTGAGCTTGCCCAAGGAAAACCTCAGGCCCCTGAAGGAGGAAACATTGTTCCTATTGTCAGGAGACGTCCCTAGCTTTGTCGATGTAATTGGGGCCAAGTATTAGAAATTTCCATTCAGGAACATTACTGACTGTGAAGCCCTGGGCTGACCAAAACAAAGTTCTCAATCAGCAGAACAGCTTCTCTTCCAAAAATTTCCTTGTACATCAATAGATGAGGAAACTGAATGAGGCTTAGAGAGGTCGAATAACTTGCCTATGCCGATAAACTAGAGACAAGGTAGATCTCAATGCCATTTTCAGAGCTGATTAAATTTATTCTGGAGGAGATGGTTTCTTAGAGGAAGATGGATTTCAAAAAGGGTCTTAGGGTACTTAAGGGAGAGAGATGAAAGCTTTTAGTGCTGAGAGAGAAAAAGAAAAAAAAGGGTCTTTGGCAAATCATTGACTCATTCTGTCCCAATAATGAAAATAATAAATTGAAATAGGATATGCAGATCCACGTTAGCATCAGTCATGGGAATAGGGAATGTTATTATTTATATCATGATAATACTTTTCCTCAGAGCAAGGACCAGGGCCCTTAATACTCTAATCCCCAGTATGTTCCTCCGTTTCTATCCTTTAATAAATTGACAGCCATCCAGTTCTCTCAATATATATTCTTATAAATATTGAGCCTTTGGAAAAAAAGAAAAACTTGGTCTTTATGGTCACATGATTGTCATTTAGTGCCCCAAAGGAAATAATTAACCAAAAGTGTCTCATAAAATTCAGCATAACTCCCCCAAATGGCTAGCCTATCACACAGTACCTTACAGTGTAGCATAATCCTGTTTCATAATTATTTTTAAAGTAGCAAAATAATGATGGACTACACTTTGAAAGAATGCATCTGCTGGTTAACACATCTTTTGTCAGCATAAGCAACTCAGTGACAAAGATTATCTTTTAAGTCTTGTATATGTAAATAAAATTCTTATATATTAAAATTTACTGTGATTTTTCTTTCAGGGGTGATTATGTAAATGCTTTGGCTCATTATGAGAAAGGAATGACAGGTGATAATAAGGTAACCTTGAATAAAGAGAAGATATGCATAATTGTCTTTGAGTTTCAGTTTCATTTTTAAAAATCATGGTCTTATTTGCATTGTATTTATTCAGCATCTAGCAGGTGAGTCTTTTATAGTTTATTAACAGGTTTGCAAGGAATACACTTAAATCATTTCAAAACACTTTAAACTTCTTCAAAACTGAAGATGACAATATTTTTATCAACCCGAAAGAGGTTTTCCATTACATCCTAAATATGAGCTTCCAAAGTTGGAAATAAGATTTTTATTCCTTCTCACTTATAGGCTATGATTTTACTTTTTAAAAGTTTCAATAACCATTTTGAAAGTGAATTCCCAGTCCATAAAAGTCCGTTCTGCCATTTCATCTCTCACACTGTGACTTTTAAGATGAACCTGGAAAGCGTGTACTTACTGTGCCACCCCATTCTGCCATCCCAGAATTTTAGCTCAAAAAGCTAAGATTTGTAATAAAAAGTGCTGTTTTTAAGTTAGGTGATGTTTTTTAAAGGTTGAAAACACTTTTATTTTCTGTTTTGTATCTAACATTTTTTATTATGTAAGTAATGCAACCTAATTATAGCCAATTTTAAAAATTACTGAAGTATGTTAACATGAAAAGTGAGAGTCCAGTATTCTCAGCTCCATCCATACCTTTTAATGGTAACAACTATTAGTGATTTTATATATTTCTATCCAGAATCTCTTCTAAGCATGTATGTAATATGGATTTTTTTTACTAAAAATGAAATAATTCATTTCCATTCATTTAGCAAAGATCAACTGAGTATCCACTCTGTGCAAAGTAGTATTTTGCTTTCTTCATGGCCTTTCCAAGTCAATACATACGAACCTGTCTTAATATTTTAAGAGCTTCTAATATCCCATAGCTTGGATGTACCATAATTGTTTCATCTACTCCTTTATCGAATTATAGTTGTGGGTTTTTTTCTATTACCAAAAACACTACAATGAATATTCTACCTAGTGCATGTATCTTTAGCTACTTAAGATAGTATTTCTGAAGAATATTTTCTCATGAACTGTGATTTCTAGCTCATAAAGTATGTTTTTTATTTTTGATATTGCTAAGTTGCTCTCCAGAAGAAGTTGTAGTAATTCATACCCATTGCGTGTATGAGTATCCACTTCCTCCACTTCCCAATGACACTTAATGTTAACAGCTGTTTTATCTCTACCAGTTTGATTAGCAAAAAAAATTTCATTTTGTGTGTATTTGATTATTAGTGAAGTTGAGCATGTTTTTATTTAATTATCGACCAATTATATTTTTTTTATGAATTGCCTAATCATAGCCTTTGCTCATTTTTCTCTTGGGTTTTTGACATTTTCTTTGTTTAGCTATATCTATTTTGGTTCATTCTTTATGTGCACTTTAAAATATGATAACCATGTGTGGCTATGTAAGTTATTAATTTTAAATTTTAAATTCAATTTGTCACACTAGCCATATTTCATATGCCCAGTAGCCACTTTGACTGTCAGGTACCATAGCGAACAATATAGTGGCAGACACAGAATATTTGTTTCATCACAGAAAATTCTAGACATGCTGCTTTAGATAAAATATCTGTCATTACGTTTTACTAATACAGATTAGTTATTCGAAAGGTTCTTTAGCTGTCTTTGTTATCTTTAATGAATTAAACAATTCTAAATAAAGTTTGTTTATTCATGCCTGGTAGAGAAATCTTCAATTTGATTGGTTACTTTTATTCATAGCATTTATGCTATATAGCCAGTATATACTTCTTATATAAAATTTTATACCAAGCAGACATATAAGGTATCATGACAAGGGGTAGTAAAAATTTGGTCTTAAGCACAAAAGATCTGGACTTCTGAAGAACAAAATATAACTTTGTAATAGCTGGTTTTAAGAAAAGACTCAATGTTATTTCAACATCATGAGACGTCTCTGAAAAGATAAATGAAAGTAAACCATAACTGTTGGACTCATTTTAGATTTAAATTCATTGTTCTGACTGAAATATATCATGTTAAGTTGGGGTCTGATTTGTGAGTATTTGCCTTATAACTGCAGGAACACGATGAACTGTGTCTGGCTGGAGTGGCCCAGATGTCCATAAGAATGGGGGACATACGCCGCGGGGTTAACCACGCCCTCCAGCATCCCAGCAGGGTCCTTAAAAGAGACTGTGGAGCCATTCTGGAGAATATGAAGGTCTTCTTTTCTCTGTGTAAATATTCATGTGGTCTTACACGTAATAAATTTAGTATTTTAATAATCCCATATTATTTTAGCAATTTTCAGAAGCAGCCCAACTGTATGAAAAAGGTCTCTACTATGATAAAGCAGCATCTGTTTACATCCGCTGTAAGAATTGGTAAGAGTTGGCTACGTTTTGTTTCTGAGCAGGTTTGGAAATGAATGTGTCCCCAGGGTCCCCCGACTTGTCTCCTTGCCATGTTTCCTCCGTGTCCATCATGTTCCCTTGTCTGGGCCTGGCCTCCATCTCTTTTTTCTCCTTAAGTGAGTTTATATTAATAGTTCTTTTTCCAAAGAACAGCACATTCTACTGGTTTGGTGTGGGAAAATCCCAGATCAGATAAATTACTGGGAAAAAACAAACAATAACCCTGTTGTCCTAGAAGAGTTAATAGACTAACCTTCATTTTCCCATACTTGGGTGGTGGGTGTAGGAGAAAAAGCAACTAAATCTTCTCTTACCTATGGGAGCCAAGATTTTTGAAAGATCTTGATAACTATTTTTTGAATCCTAAAAGTAATATTTGGTTGTAGGAAGCTACTTTTGGAGTGAATATAGTGCTGATATTATTCTCTTGAAACTACATCTCTAGGGCAAAAGTTGGTGAGCTTCTGCCTCATGTTTCTTCTCCTAAGATCCACTTACAGTATGCCAAAGCTAAAGAAGCAGATGGAAGGTTTGTACAGTTTCTCAAATTTATAAAAATTTAAAGTAATGTAAGTTTTATAAATTAAATTGATATTTGCAACCCTCTAAGAAAAGCAAAGCAGAGAAAGACAGAAAACATCTTTATATACCCTTCGATGGCCTCAAGTGCCAGACTATTAAAATCTTCCTGTATCTCATATACCTCAGTCCTTCCTTCACATACTGAAACAGAGACTGCTGTCTTTTTTTTTTTGAGGATTAAATACTGGAAGTTAAATTTTGATACAATGTGTCATGAAAATGAAGTTAAGTGATTGCTTTATTAAGGAGGATAGCTTAGGGGTACAGAGGGAAAGAAAAGTGAAGAAACATGAATTCCACATATATGGCATCACTGTTCAAACCACAAAACAGTATTAAAATATAGCAATGGATAGTTAACATCCTAAATATACAAAGAGGTCCTACAACTTAATACAAGAAACTCAAAGACACTAACAGGAAAATGGGCTAAAGACAAGAAGAGAAGTCCCAGAGGAGGAAATACAATATGAAATTATACTTCATGTAAACATGAAAAAGTTCTACCTCACTCATAGTAATTAAAGCAACCTATCATATTTGGAAAGACTTATTTTAAACTAATAACCATACTGTCAAAATGAACTTGTACATGACTGACAAGAGGTGTAAATTTCTATAGCCTCTAGAACATAACTTGGAAATATCTATTAAGACAGTTAAAAGTTAAAAAGTTAATAACCCTCTACTTTTGGGAAAGTAACCTTAGGAAATAGGGATATGCACTAAATGTCTTGTTGAAATGGAGTGAGTGAAGAGCTGGTCAGAACTGAAGAGAAGTCCTGAGCTCCATCTAGAGGTTGACACACAAAGATTTTATATATCACCGTTAAGCTATATCTATTATTGGGAGAAATTCTATATTTTCTATGTTATCTAAAAGAATCCCATATTACTATCATAATCCTCTCAAAAAGAAAAAAAACAGTAAAATGTAAAAAATTATATAGCTTTGATTCAGACTAGAAAATACAATTCAATATTAGTATTTTACTGTTAGTTTATCAAATCCCTGAAAAGAACATATTTTAGTGGTATGGTTCCTGATATTTTTTTTTTTCCGATGAAGGAAAAAGAAATTCAAGAAAAATAAGCAGCCACCATCAGTAAAACAGGAAAATGTCCCAAACATTTATTGACATTTTCCCCCAAATTGACAGTGTTAAGAAAGTATGTCTGAACTAAGTGTTTTTTACAGATACAAAGAAGCTGTTGTGGCTTACGAGAATGCAAAACAGTGGAACAGCGTGATCCGCATCTATCTGGATCACCTCAATAATCCTGAAAAAGCTGTCAGTATTGTCAGAGAGACCCAGTCTCTGGATGGAGCCAAAATGGTCGCCAGGTAACATAATGCATTGAAATTTTGGGACTTTCAAAAACTAACCTTAAAAGAAAGCCCTCACTTCCCCTCATCAAATGAATTCAGAAGGAATATTAATCTTTTAAAATTTTTTGTTAGGGCTAGGTATTTAATCAAAGGCTGTTGTGATCACTGTAAGAGAGTATGTTTTTCAAGTATAAACATGTAATGTAGAACTGCAGTTTACTAATAAGTTTTTATTTTTCAATGGTTTCTCCTGGTTGAAAATGATTTTATTTTGTAAATCACAAACTTATTTTATATGAGTCAAGCTAATCAAGTACTAAGTCAAGTACTTCGTTATAGGTTCTTTCTACAGCTGGGTGACTATGGGTCCGCCATTCAGTTTCTTGTCATGTCCAAATGTAACAATGAAGCTTTCACACTGGCTCAGCAACACAACAAAATGGAAATCTATGCAGACATTATTGGTAAATATCATTGTTTCTCCTGGTTTCTCTTGAAGGTTTTTATCATAAAACACTTTAACTCTTGGGATCTAATTATCAGATTGGTACACACGAGTGCCCTGGGTGTGGCTGTGTGCCATGTAAACACAGACACACACAGCCTTGCAGGATACTTGCTAGAGCCCAAGACCTCTACTACTTAAAGGTGAGATGGTATTACAAAAAGGACTATTTTTAAAAATTAAGGTTTTTTGGGGGTGAATTCCGGATTTCCTAAACCCTGCTATTTATCAGCCAGTAGTGGTAAAGCAAAGATTTCAAAATGAAGGTGATAGGAAATGGAGGATGATTTTTAAAGATGTAAATATTTTCATGAATTTTAACAGTTGAGTTACAAATTAAGAATATATGATTACTTTGATGAAGAGTGATATACACAGAATGAGGTTTTTAAAGATTTTGAAGGTCTAAAAGAGAACTCGGTATTCTGAGAATACCTGCTTATAGGTTTTCTTCCCATGTTTTTAATTATTCTTAGAAACTACCGAAATAATTTTCACATTTTCATTTTATGGGCTATAATATAATGTTATTTGTGTTGTTTTGCTTTGGTTTTTAAGATTGTGCTAAAATATACATAACATAAAATTTCCATTTAAAAGCGTGCAGTAGTTAGGTTACATTAAATACCTTCACACTGTTGTGCAACGATCACCACTGTCCATCTCTAGAACTTTTTCATCTCAGACTAAATCTCTGCACCCATTAAACAGTAACTCCCCATTCTCCTCTTCCTCCTAGCCCCTGGTAACCACTATTTCACTTTCTGTCTCTATGAATTTGACTATTCATGGAACCTCATCTAAGTGAAATCATAAAATATTTGTCCTTTTTGTTCTGTTGTTTTTTAAAATTCACAAAATGACCATAAGAATCATTGATAAGATTCATGAGAAAATTTTTGTTTTAGTGTTCAAGGGAACAAACAGGTAAAAGCATCTTCTGATATCTTGGGAAATCATTAAAGTAATTAGAGAAAATAAAGAGCTAAAGAAAAAAAGGAAGTACAGATACAAACAACTTTAGGATTGCCAATGTTTAACTTGACATTTCTGTTCTAACATTACACATTAACATTGTACTGAAGCATTTAAGTTTTTCTAAGTTCATATGGACCTGGCTTGTCCTCTATAAGATATATATATGTCTCCTCCTACCCCCAAAACACACAAACACACTTTTCATCACCTTGCTTTACACCTTTCTCTTATAAACTCCATTATCTTTCTCAGGCTGGGGTGCAGCACAGTTGTTGTACTTTAGTATCCTACTGGACATCTAACTCCCATAGGTAAATGTAAACAATGAATTGGAGCTCCAGCAGCTTTGCGGTCCTTTTCCTCTGTGCTTAATATATTTAAGCCCCAAAGCAAAAGAAAAACAGTAATATCTTTAGCATCTATTGGCCACTTGAATATCATCTTCCCTACTTCTCTAATAAATATACACAGACTGTTTAAATCAGGCATTGCTAAAAAAGGGAGGTGGATTACACATGTATTATGATTAACTTTGCTTCTGATTGTTCTAAAACTAGGCAAATGATGGTGGAGGTTATAGTCACAGTTATTATTGTTTTAGGAAATGAGATTAAGATTCAAAAAAATGATAAAGGTCTCAAAGGGTAATGGCAAACCATAACCTAGATTCTCGAAAGCTTTATAATTTTCTCTGCTGATTCCTGTTTAGAATGAAAAGAAGAGGGAACACAGTTAATATTTGGGATAATTATGATGAATTTTTTGTTTTATGATGAAAACAGACACTAATAATAACATCGATGTTTGCTGTTAAGAATTTTTAATCACCTATTTTTAGATCACATGTCTTTAGATCTTATTTTTAGTTTAGCAATAAAAGGTAAACAAATTTTGCTCAGATATTTTACTCAGTGAACTTCTGTCACAGGTTCTGGAGACACTACTAATGAAGACTATCAAAGCATTGCCTTATACTTTGAAGGAGAAAAAAGACATTTTCAGGCTGGAAAATTCTTCTTGCTGTGTGGCCAGTATTCACGAGTTAGTATTTGCCAAGAAAACATCTACTGGACTCCATAGAAATGATTATAGGAAATATTTGTAAATGCCAGTATGTTCCCAGACAAACCCAGTTTGAAATCTCGGAGCCAACTTTGAAACCTTCCTCTCCCTCCCACACCCAGTTACAATCTTCCTTCATAATCTCTTTCACATCTGTCATTTTTCATTCTAACTACCATCATGTCTTTCCAAGCTCAGGTTGCCTTGCTTCTGATTACTGTGATAGTTTCCTGTTTTTAGTTTCTCTGCCTGTAACTCATCCTTCATTTTGTTCCCAAAATGTAGTTGCTTTTATTGTTAAAGATCCCCTTCACCTAAGGCAGGGACAAGGTGTCCAAACAAGGGACTTAATAGATGCAGTTGTGGGTAAAGTTGTGCATAGCTGGATGGCACATGTCTTGTCTGAAGGGGACAGCTACTCTTACTTCCAGCAATTGTTGACATTCAGGAGTTTGGGCCAAATAATGAGAGATCATAGGATTTTTAAAAAGACAAACAGAAGTGTGGGTCTCCTAGTTTTAAAATACAGACCCACCTCCTTAGCCTGACACTCAGGAGAATTTCCACATTTTGACCAACCAGCCTGAACTTCCCAATCTGGCATCCACCTGTTTCCATAGAAGAATCCTATGCTAAACTCATACAGGTCAGCCTTTCCCCATCCTCCTCCTCCATCCAGACTCCTTTCTGCACCACCTACCACAGACCTGTTCGTCCTTCCAGTCCTTTTTCCTCTGCGACACTGTCAGGGTCACTCCCATGCATGACCATCTTTTCTTCCTCAGAGCACCCATAAAACCAGCTGGCTACACTGCCCATTGGTCTTTTAGGCTTCATAATCTTAAATTGGTTCCTAGGTGTGGTGGTGTGGCGTTGAGGACTTAGACAATGGTGACTTAAAATCATAGGTTCCTTACGTTACCATCATATCACACGGATCTCCCCAGCTGGATCGTACATAACACAGAAAGAGGGGCCGTATCGTACCCTTTCTGCTATTTTTCACAGTGTCTGGCACAGACCACATGTATGGTAGCAGGTTGTCAATACATATTGTTGAAAGAATAAAAGAATGAAAATAATTAAATCTTCCTACTGAAAGAGGGCACATTTTGCATTTTCCTTTCATTAGAAATCAGAACTAGATTCTTCAGAGGATTAACTGGATCCTTCCATTGTTTTTAAAGTATACTCAGCTTTTTTTTTTTTTTTTTTTTCTCACTGTCACAAGTCTCACTGTCTTGCCTGGGGTGAGTGCCGTGGCGTCAGCCTAGCTCACAGCAACCTCAAACTCCTGGGCTCAGGCAATCCTACTGTCTCAGCCTCCCGAGTAGCTGGGACTACAGGCATGTGCCACCATGCCCGGCTAATTTTTTCTATATATATTTTTAGCTGTCCAATTAATTTCTTTCTATTTTTTTTGGTAGAGACGGGGTCTCGCTCTTGCTCAGGCTGGTCTCGAACTCCTGAGCTCAGAACGATCCGC